>JAPQRP010000014.1:753864-765298 GCA_037367295.1 Apogon hyalosoma
TCTTCTGCTGGTTCTTGGGTAGGCTGTATCACTGCAGGACTTTCTTCTATAAGTTCTTCTGCTGGTTCTTGGGTAGGCTGTATCACTATAGGACTTTCTTCTATAAGTTCTTCTGCTGGTTCTTGGGTAGGCTGTATCACTATGGTAGTTTCTTCTATAAGTTCTTGTACAGGTTCTTTTGTAGGTTCTATCTTTGCCACAGTTTCTCTTACAAGTTCTTCCTCTTGTGCGGGTTCTCTTGCAGGTTCTGTCTCTGCTACAGTTCCTTGTACGGGTTCTTTTGTGGGTTCTTCTACTACTTCTTTGTGTGCTGGTTCTCCTGTAGGTTCTATTACTATTACAGTTTCCACTTTTATGGCTGGTTTTATTGCAGGTTCTGTGGTTTCTTCAGTAAATTCTTGTTCTGGTTCTTTTATAGGTTGCCCCACTACAACAGTTTCTTCTTTAATTTCTTGAGGTGTTGGTTCTGTTGTAGGTTCTATCACCATGATGGTTTCTTTAGTAAGTTCTTGCGCCGGTTCTTTTGTTACTATCACAGTTATTTCAAAGATTTCCTTTTGTGCCGATTCTGATGTTGGTTCCATCTTTATTATCATTTTTTCTAGAAGTTCGTGGTCTGGTTCTTTTACAGGTTCCTCGATAATTTCTTTAAGTGTCAGTTCTTTCATAGGTTCTGTCACTGCTGCAGGTTCTTCTGTAAGTTCTTGTGCTGGTTTTTCTGTGGGTTCTGTCTTTATTACAGTGTCTTTTGTCAGTTCTGTGTCTACTTCAGCTTCTGTTATTTCTTCTTGAACTGGTTTTGTTGTGGGTTCTGTTACAGTTTCCTCTGTAAATTCTTCATGTGCTGGTTCTATTACTACAGGTTCTATGAGTTCTATTTCATTTATTACTTCTGTTGTTGGTTTTCTTGTAGGTTCTGTCTGTATTTCAGTCAGTTGTGTTGTTCCTCCAGGATGTTCTTCTTCTTCTGTAGCTCCTGTTAAACCTCCTGTTTCTTCTTCTTGAGGTCCAGTTGGTTCCTGAGGGGTTTCTCCAGCATCGACTTCTTCTATCCTGACTTCAGGTGCTTTTATCAGTTCTTCCTCCACAGTTGTGGTTTCTTCGTTGGCTTTGACTAGTTCTTCTTCTGCTGTGAGGTCCGTTGTAGCAGCTAATGGAGCTTCAGCTGTTGCTTCTTCCATTTCTTCTTTGACACTTGGGTGTTCTTCTTCAGCTGCTTCAGTTGTCTGGTCCTCAGTAACTTTCTCTTCAACTTCTTCTGGTTTCTCAGTTACATCTGAAATATCTGTATCTTTGTCTTCTTCTAAGATCCAAACAACTGGCTCAGACGTGAGCTCAGTCTTTAGTTGGTCCGTTGTGGTTAAAATGGAAGCCTGAGATGGAAACTCTTCTTCATCTGGAGTTACAGTTATGGACATTTTATCTTCTTCTGATGGCTGCAATACAGGTGGTTTCAGTGTTTGAAGAACTTCCTCCTTGTCCAGTCCAGGAGGTACATCTGGTGGTGTTCCATCTAGTGGTTCTGTCGGTGCATCAACATCCTCATCAATGAAGATGACTTCTGGGGTGATACTGTCTGGAATTTCTTTGATTTCAGGAACCAAAGTGTCCTCAACAGTTTCTGTTGTTTTTTCTAAAACATCTTCAGGCTCTGAAGGTTCACCAGGTCCATCTTCTTCCACGGTGATGCCTTCTGTTGGAGGTATTGTGGCGGTTTCTGGAGTGGCAGTAGTAACATGAAGAGTCTTATCCTCTACAATCCCGTCAAAAGGTTCGTACCCATCATCCTCCACGACGTTGGATTCAAGAGGAACGTCAATGGAAACCCCAGGTGTAATTCCTGAGGGTACCTGAATCCAGTCAGGGTGGGCAGGTTCAGAGGTCAACCCCATGGGAATTTCTGTCACAGTTACGACTGGAGCTTCTTGAAGCAACCCTTTGGTTACGAGTGGCGGCGTCCAGGCAGCAGTGACCTCGAGGCCAGGTGGAAGCTGGTCATCGTCGGTCAGATCCAGTCCAGTGAAGACCACACCTTCATCTGCGAAGAGAACATAAATCAGTGAGGATGGTAGCATCTGTTATGATCTGTCAAGGGTTGCCAACCTAGATCAAACATCGTAAAAAAAACAAAAATGATGAAACGAGACAGACACAGACCAACACAATAAAGATGACGCTGAAGATCTCTACAATTATTACAGAAAATCAGGTTTTAACAGTTTTATGTTTGTTTTAGTCTCTTGTCACGTGTTAAACATTTACCAGTCTAACACTTCCCATCAACCCAAATGTTAGCGTTTTTAGTTTTTTTTATGTGGTTTACTTTTTTTTTTTTAATCTGTCGTACTGTGTTTTTGACATGTGGGAGCATTTTTAATGCCTGAGTGTAGTTTTTAAACTTTGTCTTACAGCCATGACAAAAGAAGAATTTCTGTTTTTACTCGGACCAGACAATAAAGTTATCCATCTATCTATAAAATCCTTCAAGCTCAGGTGCACCCTGGGTAAATTGGTGTGGGAATAATATCCAACTCCTTATATGGAAATTGACACAAAATGTCATTTACCTATTATTTTATCCATATACAGCCATGCAAATCACAACAAAGAACCTCATATACAACAAATCAAGCAGTGTTAATTTCCTAGAGTTAAATTGTTGAGTGTTGTTTTTACACTGCTGTGGTATTAAAGAGAACTACGGGTGGAGCTAAAGCCAGTCTCACTGGGGACTTTTCCATCGGACATCTGTGCTAAACTTTACCGATATTTACTAAATGTTGAAAAAACAGAAGTGAGTAATGTCGGTTTTTCCGTTAAATCACAAATGTGATGATTTGTTTATTTATTATCGCGAGATGACATGAGAAGTCATTCCATAAACATGGTGACAAACATAAATATCATGTTGATTTACAGATATATTCATAATTATTATATATTACCCTTCTATCTCATACTAAATAAAAAAAAATATTTGGTTTCCTGGTGTGTCCACGCATATTTGTTTTAAAACTCTTCTTCTTCGCTTGTTGTAATGTCCGTCAACATGTTTTTTGTTTTTTATTCACGTGACTGTAGTTGTGAAAAAAGGTCTTTCCATTGCAGTTTTGTGTAATATACCAATTGCACTACGCACAAAAAAAAAAAACCACCTCTGACCAACACAAAAACTTTTAATCGAATAACAAAAGTTTGGTCAAAATTGTCATTTTTCCATTAGGTAAATTTTTATGTGCAAGTTATATTCATGCAATTTGAGGGTCAATATTTGAAGTCATGGTAACAGTCTCTAGGGGCCGTGTCAAGGAGGATGTCAGGTTGTATCAATATGTCAGATCAGTGTTGTTTTAACACCATGAGTAAAATAGAGTTAATGACAATCCTCACATTTATATGATGATGATGCTCAACTCTACCCACAGTAACTGAACTCCCCTTCAAGTAGAGTTAATTAACTTAACTCTCTGCTGATAGAGTTAAATTCACTCTATGAGCAGCTCCATCTTTCGGTGTTACTTTAAAAAAGAAAACCCTCATTGTATCCTGGATGTCCGTATGAGCCCAGTGTTGAACAGGAAGAGCAGTAAAGAGTTAAATATTAACTATTATAATGTTGATTTAACACTTCAGTAGTGGTTCCCATAGTATCACCAGGTGAGTGTTGATTTTAACTCTTGTTTATTCTTTACAGAGGATCCCTGTTAGCCGACGCATAAACGTCAGGCTAGTCTTCCTAGGGTCCTCTTAAAGAAAAAAAAAAAGTTCAGGATGCAAAATCACAATACACAGATCCAGTTACAGTAAAAAAGAAAGGAGGAGGAGGAGGAGAAAGAAAAAAAATCCCAAAATGGTAACATATAAAGACTAGTAACTCTGAAGCCTCAATAGTGACTTTACATGTTTTTTTTAAATGCTTTCTTACTTGAAATGTTTCTAATACTTAAAGGAAGAGTGTTCCATAAAGAAATAGCTCTATATCCAACAGTGCTTTTCATGGAATTAGTTTCTGGGTGTGGGAATGTACGTAGACCGTGGGTTGAGGCTCTGGTACCGTAGTGATGAACATCAGAATTATATCCAACTTGATTAGAGCTTTAGGATACTTGGTGTAAATAATGCTGTGAATAAATAACAATAAACTGGTAGATACAGGGTTTCCACAGGTATCAGTAAATCTAATTTAATGCCTCTTTAAACACATTTAATGCCCCTGCCCATCTGCAGATACAGTTTCATATATAGTTTTATATATACATTTACCATCCACAGGTTCTCAATAGTTCCTCCTCCAATCACTTCTGCTCAAACTTACATTTTCCCATTTCTCCCACATTTGCTAATATTCCCTCCACTCTTTCACCACAGCATGAACACGCTCACAACACGTTGCATTCCAAACATCTGGTGTAGAGGACTTCATTTAAAGTCAATTAAAGGGTTCCACCTGTCAATCATCACACTATACTTCCCACCAAATTTATTAAATGTTTATATAATCAAAATAAATAGTGAATAACAATGCTTTTTTTCTCCATCAAGTATATTTAATTTTTAATGCCTCTGTACATCAAATTTAATGCTTTTTAATGCCATTTAAGGCCTTAATTTCCACAAAATCTATTTAATGACTTTTAATGCTTTTTAATGACCTGCAGAAACCCTGAAATAACCCCTGAATAATCT
The DNA here is from genome assembly GCA_037367295.1 of Apogon hyalosoma. Lineage (NCBI taxonomy): Eukaryota > Metazoa > Chordata > Actinopteri > Kurtiformes > Apogonidae > Apogon > Apogon hyalosoma. Next base: position 758,551 of record JAPQRP010000014.1, read on the forward strand.
TCAGCCATCTAGTCAACACTAGATCTATAAGAACTCTGAAGGTGTTAAAATTAGCATCTGAACACTAAAACACTTCCTCCACATGAGTGACAGTGTGTTTTCACAACAGATTAGAACACTTTCACTAATCTGACGTCAAACTTTCGGGGTTGGAGCTGAATTATCTGTGTTTACAGTGAACGAGGACAGAAATAGGTGTCGGTTCCATAAAGCTGAGACTGAATTGAACATGTCAATATAAAACACAGGGGTTAGTGTTATCTGCAAGGACATTATGAAGGTGAATTTAAAATGATACCCGTCAACTCTGTGATGGTATTTGTGATCACCGTCCTGTAAAGTGGTCAAAGTGCAGACAGATGACATTAACCCCTATGAGGTTGTGATCGTACTAACCCTGATATCTGTCGTCCAGTAACTGAGCCAAAGCCTCTATCGCTGCTGCAGCTTCCCTTCATTGACCAGGACCGTAAACAGGCTTAGTGATCTATTCTGAGAGCGCAGCGTGTGACGGGAATCAGCCTCCTCACCCCCACCCCCCCGATAAGACCCAACGGGCCGTAAGGTGAGGCGTCGGACACTCGGGCTTTTACAGATCCATCATATCACCAAGAAAAACCACTACCCCTTATGACCCACCATGAACAAGTCCAGAGCATGTCTTTTACATGACGTAGAGACATTTGATACATTAATACAGCCCTTCAATCCCAAAATGTAATAATACATTTGTATTAACTAGATAAACTCAAAATGTGCTGTAAACCACAAAAAATGTACACAAAAAGATGCAACAAGATGAAAAATTATTAAAAACAAACAGTGCAACAGCATAAAAAAGACAAGATGAATAAATAAGACAAAAAAGATGCAACAGATGAATAAATAAGACAGATGAATAAATAAGACAAAAAAGATGCAACGAGATGAATAAATAAGACAAAAAAGACAAATCAAGATGAATAAATAAGACAAAAAAGATGCAACAAGATAAATAAATAAGACAAAAAAGACGCAACAAGATGAATAAATAAGACAGATGAATAAATAAGACAAAAAAAGATGCAACGGGATGAATAAATAAGACAAAAAAGACAAAACAAGATGAATAAATAAGACAAAGAAGACGCAACAAGATGAATAAAGACAAAAAAGACAAAACAAGATGAATAAATAAGACAAAAAAGATGCAACAGATGAATAAATAAGACAGATGAATAAATAAGACAAAAAAGATGCAACGAGATGAATAAATAAGACAAAAAAGACAAATCAAGATGAATAAATAAGACAAAAAAGATGCAACAAGATAAATAAATAAGACAAAAAAGACGCAACAAGATGAATAAATAAGACAGATGAATAAATAAGACAAAAAAAGATGCAACGGGATGAATAAATAAGACAAAAAAGACAAAACAAGATGAATAAATAAGACAAAGAAGACACAACAAGATGAATAAAGACAAAAAAGACAAAACAAGATGAATAAATAAGACAAAAAAGATGCAGCAAGATGAATAAAGACAAAAAAGACAAAACAAGATGAATAAATAAGACAAAAACGACGCAACGAGATGAATAAATAAGACAAAAAAGATGCAACAGATGAATAAATAAGACAAAAAAGACGCAACAGATGAATAAATAAGATAAAAAAGACGAAACAATATGAATAAATAAGAAAAGATGCAATGAGATGAGAAAAATAAGACAAAAACTTAAAATCTTTGTTTTCACAAACAAAACGCAAGATGCAAAATTACTTTTAAAAAAGTGCAACAAGATGAATAAGATGTGACAAGATGAATAAATTTGAAAATAAAACAAAAAAGATGCAACAAGATGAAAACAATAAGACAAAAAATTTAAATCTTTGTTTTGACAAAAAGATACAACAAGATGCAAAATTATATAAAAAGATTCATCAAGATAAATAAATATGACAACACCACAAAAAAGACGCAACCAATGAAAAAATAAAACAAAAAGACGTAACAGGATGAATAAATATGATTATAAAAGAAAAAAAAGCACCAAGATGAAACGCATAAGACAAAAAAGTCTTTTTGTTTTAACAAAAAGATGCAATAAAGTGAAAAGACCCAAAACTCTAAAACACTAAAAATCCCACAAATATTAAAGCGAGAAGCTAAAAAACAGCTACATACAAGGAAGCTAACCTGTGGCGTTCTTACATAAAGACTCTACCAACAGCTGGTTTAACTCTGTCCAACCATCTATAAATCTACTTCGTCCAGTGAGAAAACTCTGAAATCTGTTAAAGACTCAATGTGAACATACGCTCTGTTCACAGACATGACTGCTCATATAGATTTCACATTCGGCCTCATGTTGTCAAACCATCACCAGTCACGAAGCAGCAGCTGAAGGCGCTGGACATAATTCAACACTAGTCGGCGTAAACTCCAGCTCCACAGTTCAGCATTTACCTGGGAAAGCGTCCGGTGTTGATCCTCCAGGTTGGACTGTGGTCGACTCAGAGCTGAAGGACGACAAAGACAAACAGAAAAAACATGACTTTAAAGGTCGACTTTACTGCATCTAGAACACAAAAGCACACTTTAGTGTTAACAAGCAAGCTCAGTTTGGCAGAAAACTAGAATATGCACATGGATTCAGTCTGTTCATGAGTATTTTCTGATTGAATTTTACTGCTGTTATCTTAGATGTGTGGTTGCACGTCAGAGAATTACAGCTACGAATGATAACTGGCATGATTCAAGTGGTAAACATGTGTTGTCAGTCGCCTACAAAAGCCATCAGCTGCTTTGAGTTCAGTAAGAGCAGAAGAAAACCATGAATCTTAAAGAGGAATTCACCACATTTTAAGCCTTTCTAACTGTTTTCGACTTGTTTCGAATTCATGAAGCATGAAATGTCAGGAGAAAAAACCTTGAAATCCGAGGCTGGAAGAAGTGTTTACACCAAAATACACATGGAAGTTGTAAGAATGAAGTAGTGAAACGCATAACGCCAGAATGTCAAACATCTGTTAATCCTTAAAATGGCTGGTATTCCCCTTTAAATTCATTAGAGTGAAGCCGGTCCGAGGCAGCTGGGAAGAGGCGTTTTTACAACATGATTAACAGAAACCGCACGACTGTAAAAAGAGCGGGAAGCCAAACCAAACAAACACGACACAAACACATGGGAGGCGGAGCCAAGCAGCGAATCAGCGAAGCGGTGCCAGCGGCGGCTTCCCGTTGGTCGATTCTGAACGGCGGTGTTTTACCTGCACGGAGGAGGGTCGGAGGAGGTGGAGGTGAAACTGCAACACAGCACAGGAATCAATAACACCGAACTTTTAATCAGACACCGAGCGTGGAAAAGTGCAGAAAACGTTGACCGGTCGCTGAAAAGACCTCGACCAGGATTCTCAAAGTTATCGTTAATTAAGTCAGAACGTAGAGAATATTCTCACCAGGCTCCAAAAGTCAGTTTAGTGTCAGTTTCCATGAGTTAGCTAACCCTCGTTCAGAGTCCAATACCTCCCACATTCAGAATTTGGACAAAATTAAGACTCAAAACACAAAAAAATACATGATACTGTGTTCAGAACCAAACCCTCAGACCATGTGTAGGTCTGAAAGGGTTCGTTTGAGGCACAAAACTCCAAGAATTTTAGAGAAAAGTTAAAAAACAAGCTAAAATTTCACAAGTTCTAAAAGAGAGTCTAAAAACAAGCTAGAAATGCCAAAAATGTTCCAAAGAGAACCTAAACTCCGGGTAAAAATTACATAAATATTCAAGAGATGCTAACGATACACTAAAAAGTAGCTACAGATCCTTAAAAGAGAGAAATTAAAAACAAAAATAACTTTCCAAAGAAAAGCTGAACTCCAGTAAATATTCAAGAAATGCTAAAAACACGTTAAAAGTCCATCAAATTTTAAAGAAGCTAAGAATTACCTAAAACTCCCAAAAATTTTAGAGATAATCAAAAAACAAGCTCAAATTTCCCAGGTTCTAAAAGAGAGAGGCTAAAAACAAGCCACAAACCCCAGAGAGAAGCTAAAATCCAGGCAAAAATTACACAAATATTCAACGGATACTAAAAATACACTAAAAAGCTGCTACAAACCCTTAAAAGAGAGAAACTAAAAACAAAAATAACTTTCCAGAGAGACACTAAACTCCAGCAAATATTCAAGAGATGCTAAAAGCACGCAAAAAGTCCAACAAATTTTAAAGAAAGAAGCTAAATCTAAGCCAAAACTCGCAAAAATTTGAGAGAAAACCAAAAAACAAGCTAAAATTTCAAATTCTATAAGTGAGAGGCTAATGCTAACATGTTAATGCTAATGCTCAAAGTTATCATTAATGAAGTCAGAATGTAGAGAATATTCTCACCAGGCTCCAAAACTCAGATTAGTTTCAGTTTCCAAGAGTTAGCTAACCCTCGTTCAAAGTCCAATACCTCCCACATTCTACAAAGTCCAGAATTTGGATGGAAATAAACTCAAAACACAAAAAAATAAATGACATATAATTAGTGGTGCTGCTATTAGTTCAGAACCAGAAACCTCTGGACCATGTGTAGATCTGCAAGGGTTCGTCTGGGGCAAAAAACAAGCAAAAAACTCCAAGAATTTCAGAAAAAAGCTACAAATAAGCAAAAAATTTCACAACTTGTAAAAGAGAGAGGCTAAAATCAAGCTACAAACCCCGGAGAGAAGCTAAACTCCAGGCAAAAATTACACAAATATTCAAGAGATGCAAACTATATACTAAAAACTAGCTACAAACCCTTAAAAAGAGAGAAACTAAAAACAGAAATAACTTTCCAGAGAGAAGCTAAACTCCAGCAAATATTCAAGAGATGCTAAAAAACACGCTCAAAGCCCAAGAAATTTTAAAGAAAGAAACTAAAAAGAAGCCAAAACTCCCAAAAATATTAGAGAAAACCTAAAAACAAGCAAAAATTTCACAAATTCTATAAGTGAGAGGCTATCATTACCACCATTGGAGATGGTGAGTTAACCTTTAACCTTTGAACCGTTTTGTTTTGGTTGTATTATTTTCAACTCTATAGTCGAATTGTTGTGACGATGTTTCAGATTCTGCAGACGTTGCTTGTGTTGACTGTTTACATGTTTTTTGCACTTTTTCATCTTTTCATTAACACCAACACGACAAAACATGGAGATGAACTAGAAATGGAAACAGACCTGTTCATCGCAGCGGTCATGGCAACTCTCTGCAAGAAACAAACACATCGTCCGTTCTGGCTCAAAAACACTCACTTCTGTCAAACTCTGTGGCTTGTTTTTTTCCGATACTAAATCAACAGCTTCGATGCACATTGCTTCAGGTAAACTCACGCTTCTAATGAGCTCCATATGCTCGTCCGATTGGCTGAAGAACTTGCCGACGTCCATGACGCTAACGGATCCGTCCATACAGCGTCCGACCCAGTCCTGGTACTCGTCGCGCTCCGGCAGACGATCCCAGAAGATCTTAAAGGCTTCCCACACCGTCTCCTGACAAACTGAAGGAAAACGTCAAAAACAGGACAGAAAATTAAATTAGAAATATGAAGTTTAGATTCTTGGTTCCACGTAAAATAAGCCGTCTGTGTTCCGTGGAGGTCGGACGAGCGGAAAGTTACAGTGTTTTCTTATTCAACTTTAACAGTCCATAAGTTACATTGTACGATTTTGTTCGTAAAACATCGGCATTTCTGCTGCCACGTTTAGATGGTAACGATCTGAACCGAAAACACTAAAGTGGTGTTGTGTTCTCACTTTTAATTCCGCGTCTAGATGTGTGTTTTGGGGAAAATCTGCAAGCAAACAGACAAAAGTGTGTAGTTTCCCATTTATGGGTGTAGTATGAACACCAGCTGGCATCACCATCACCACCAAGACCAAGCACCTGCGTAGAACCGTTCTACTTCTCTGCCTGTTCTCTCCTAGCGCCAAATACAATCACAGTGTGCCTTCTCTGCTCTTTACTACTCTCTGTAAAGATTCATGACAATTCCTGAAATGACTCTTGGATGTAAATTAGAGCGGCTAGGGCAACTTGAAGGTCCGTCACAGGGAAATAATCCGACATGTTGTTGTTTTCCTGTACTGGCGCGTGCCTGCGATGTAAACTCTACATGACGAAAAAACACAGTTTTGCGTTTTCAACTCTTTCGACGGTGACATGAAAGTGAAGTGATTTTAAGATTTCCACTCTGGAAGGTGGTTTCACTTTTTTGCGTTTTCAATCCCCGAAAACTAGCCCGTCCATCCACCCGGTTTACTCAGTGTATTCAGTACTGAGAAAACAATCTGGAACTGGTCCATTCGTTGTGAAATATGCCCTTATACCGGACCAATCGCATGTCTGGGGGCTGTGTTTCGCAGTGTGTCATAAGCACTGACTTCTTTTTGTCACAAGTCAAAGTCAGCTCCAAGTCTGCAAATCTCTGTACAACTGTTGTCAGTTGTTCGATTCAAAAATAAGGACTGAATTATGGATTACACCTGTATTGTTACAGCCTGGTCAGCTGTCCGTTTTTCTAAATAAGAAATCTGTCTGGAATCGCAGGGCTTGAATAAAAAATATGAAGGTGGGACTAACAGGCGCTGAGTAAACCAATCACTGATAAGACAGATGTAACGCTTTTATCAGAGAAACTTAAAGGAGTGATATTTTGTTTTTTTTCAATGGAATTGGTTCCTTTTCCATCCTTTCCCTGTGGTCTCCATAAACTGTAAATGCTCTGCTTGGCTCT
>JAPQRP010000014.1:802631-821041 GCA_037367295.1 Apogon hyalosoma
TGCGTATTTTTTATATTTTTGTCTTATTGTGTTTTTTTTCTTTTACGTTTTCATCTTCTTGCATCTTTTTCGTGTTCATATTCTTGTGTTCTTTTTATACTTTTGTCTTTTCCATTTTTGTATTGTTGCTTTTTTTAGTATATATATTTGTCTTGTTGCATTTTTTACATTTTCATCTTCTTGCGTCTTTTACGTTTTCATATTGTTGCGTTCTTTTTATATTTTTGTCTTTTCCCTTTTTTTTGCGTTTTTTTTTTAAATGTTTTTGTCTTGTTGCATTTTTTACGTTTTCATCTTCTTGTGTCTTTTATGTGTTCATATTGTTGCGGGGTTTTTTTATATTTTTGTCTTTTCCACTTTATATTGTTGCGTATTTTTTATATTTTTGTCTTATTGTGTTTTTTTTCTTTTACGTTTTCATCTTCTTGCATCTTTTTCGTGTTCGTATTCTTGTGTTCTTTTTATATTTTTGTCTTTTCCATTTTTGTATTGTTGCATTTTTTAAAATATTTTTGTCTTGTTGCATCAGAGTCAAAGTTGCTTCTAATTATCGGTCGCTCATAACCTGTTAGTAACCAACAAAATCATTAAATAATAATTTTTCAGTTTTTTTCACGACAAAATCAATGTGACAGTAAACAAACAGACTCAAGTTGATGTTATTTACTGAATTCTTCATTCATTCTGCAAAAACAGGTAGTCTAATGATAATGCCATCTGATGTTAGTCATGAGACGTTTCTACAGAATTCATTTACAGGAAGTTGCATCATTTTCGTCTGCTGAAACAAAAATAACTGTGAATGTTTTTGTGTCATCATGAGACGGCTCCTCAGTAGTTTTTACACTTTGGAAATGTCAGTTCATTTTAGTTTTTGTAGCAAAAAAAAAAAAACAAACCTCTGGTTTCACTTTCCGTTGGTATTTTGAGGAATTTCTTTGAAACATCCAGTTTTGTGCAAAAGCCTCCGACCTTTAACCTTGTGGTTGCAGTCAGACACCAGCTGCCACATGATGACAGTATCTGATGTTTGGAAATCTGCTGATTCACTGTGTGTCATCGGAAAAACAAGCTTTAGCTGGAAAACGAATTATGTCAGGATTTTGTTATTGTGAAAACCCATAAAAATCACCATTTTCTGGGTGAAAATAATTCAACTCCTGCTGGTTTTTAGAGGCTTTGAGGAAAAGGCTTTAGTTTTCAGAAAGTTCAGCACTGAATTTAACAAATATAACCAACCCTTTCATGACAGCGCTGAAGCATTGAGTTTGCCATCTTTTTTTTTTAATTTCTAATAATAAAGCATCACTAAACCATATTTGGACCAGAGAAGTGCAATAGGTGGAACCAAGATGCTAATGCTAACTCAAATGACATGAACTAAAAGTCATGTCAAACACATACTGATAAATATTAATGCATACAGTTGTAGTGCTAATTAGCGTTAGCTTACAGACCATACAGTCCAATATAAATTAATGCTAACATTAGCACTTCCTCTATGCTACTGCTTGACCTGATGCTACAGCTGCTTGTTGTTGACTGTAAAGCTAAATGTAGAGAATGTGTCTGTATTTTCACATGCTGGACCTGACCTTTGACCTCTGACATCTGACCTTTGACCTTTGTCATGTTCTAGTATGAAGAGATCAACCTGCCCGCGTACGGGGACCCGCCTCCTAACAATCCTCATTCAGAATGTGTTTACTACAAGGCTCAGCTTCCACATTCTTCACATTGAGCCGCTTCTGGGAAATCGTCCACATGTTCTACCTCTGTCCTTCAGGGAGGGGCTTGTATGTCCTGGCTCCGCCCACAATTGGACAAAAACTGTTTACGTTAAAGCCACAAAGGATGATAGAGTTTTTAAAGTTGTTGTTTTTAAAAGTGTTTTTTGTTTAATGGTGTGAAAACCTACAACAATCATCAGATCTAATTTATGAAAGTACTTGGTCTTTATTGATTTTTTTAATTGATTAATAAAGACTGATTGATTGTTCTGATATTGAGACGTGTTTTCACAGTTTTATTCACTTCTGTTTTGTCTTTTACGTCATGTTTTTGTTTTGTTACATCTTTTTCCAAACTCTTCTGTAGATTTTACTTTTGACAACAAACATATAAATATGCAAAAAAAAATTGTCCTCAACCACATCAGCGACTGGAGTCACTTGACGTAAAGGTGTTTCTATGTAATATTAAAATTCTAATTCTGACCAACAGGGGGCAGTGGATCAACCCTGTAAACCCACAGACTGTATCAGTCACTGAATAAAGTCTCAAAGTCACTGTTTCCACATGTCTGTGTTATGGTTTCATCAAGTTTTCTTTTTTTTTCTTGAGCAACAAGTAGATTTCTTATTTTAGCCCTATCCGCGATCTTTTCCCAACACTAAGTACGGTATTGATCGAACCCTTACCATGACCTTTTCCTAATGCTAACTATGATGTTTATCTAACATTTACTGTGATTATTTTTAAGTAATATCCAGCAGGTCTTAATGCACAATTCAGATTTTTTGATGAAATCCAATTTTTTTATGTGTTAGTTCATATTCTGCATTAAATGCGACGTCTATCAGTTTTGAGTCTGAACTGAATGCGACTCTGATGTGACCCACATGCGCAAAAGAGGTCCTGACGTAACATGTGACCACGCAGACACACACTGTGTTTATGGAAGGAAATATGTTTTTCTGCTGCTCCTCCTGCTGGGACACAGAATGGTGACGTTTGTCGCATTTTAATGATGTAAAGGTCGGATAAATGCGACCTGGCCGTTCAGACTGAAGTCACATTAGAAAATATCAGATACGTATCAGATTTAGAACCACATATGAAAGTGGTCTGGGTCGGATTAGTGCTGTTCAGACTGTCTGGAACAGATCAGATACAGGTCACATATGGGCTAAAAAATGGGATTTGGGAAACATTTACCTGCATCTGAAGCAGCCAAAGACATTTATCCAGCCTTTACCAGGATCTTTGCCGAACAGTAACTACAATATGTTCCTTCTTTTTTCAGATATGACAACGTGCTGTGTTTTATGTTTTGACAGAAATAGTCAAGAGCTTAAGTTTGTGAAATAATAATGTGTTAAATTACATTATTCAAGTTTTTACTCTTCAATATTGGAATCGTTGACCATAAAAACATCAAAAACAAGTGGTTCCAGACACAAGCCCCGCCCCTCACACATAGTGTATCTTATTTTGGCATCGATCCAGCTGATGTCATCATGTCTTCGCATGTGCTGATGTCATCATATCAATTGCCTCTATATATGTGGCAAGTTTGAAGTAAATTGAAACAAAATCGATGTTTTTAAAGACATTTGAAATCTCGCCCATTATATGTAAATGGGAGAAAAAAAAGATTTGAAAAATGTATAAAAAATTTGAACTTTGACCTACTTTTCCCAGAATGTAATCACATCTATTCTGAGTCACCGGCAATCTATGAACCAAATTTAGCCTGAATTCAACCAATAGTTTTGCTGCTAAAGTGTTAACAAACAAACAAACTGAACCGAAACAACCCCCTTGTCTTTCCTTCATGGTCATAAAAGAGAAATCCTACAAAGAATCAAATATTTTTACCAGTATCTTGTGAAGCAAATATTGTTTTATGGTGATCAGTCCATGCTTTAAAAAAACAAACTAAACTAATCTTCTGTTACGGGCTTTTAGATTCATCATCCCTTTTCACCCTGAGTGTGACTTCAGAATCAAACGCACAAACCCACTTGATGTTCAGTTTGTTCAGATGCTCATGCTTCTGCTTCCTGTTTGCAACGGTGTTTTTAACCACTGCATGTCTCACCGTGTTGCTTTGAGAGACGACTTTCTTACTGTAAATGCACCACATTTGCACCTTCCAGTGTTGAACTTCATCAACTCAGTCCAGTTTATTCTGAAGTGTGAAATAAACTTTACTGTCGACTTCTTCTCCTTTTCATGTCAGAGGCAGATGGTGCACTTTTTACTCTTAATTTGCTCCTCGTCCTCCAGAGTAAAGTCAAAGGTTTGTTGTATTGAAAGTGAAGTCAATGGTTGTGGCTCAGATTTGTGCTCAGTGACTTTTAACCTACTCTGGTCTTCTGGCAAACAGCCTCAGCTTTAGGTTTGTTTGTTTACACTGTAGCAACAAAACTATTGGTTGAATTCAAACCAAATTAGGTTTATAGATCACCAGTGACTCAGAATAGATGTGATTACATTTTGGGAAAAGTAGGTCAGAGTTGACATTTTTTTTTAGGAATTTTTTAAAAATCTTTTTTTCCCATTTACTTATAATGGGTGAAATTTCACATCTCTAAAAATATAAATTTTGTTTCAATTTGTTTCACACTTGCCACATAAATAGAGGCAATTGATATGATGACATCAGCTGGATCGATGCCAAAATAAGCTACAATACGTACGAGGGGCGGGGCTTGTTGTGCCTGGAACCACTTGTTTGTTTATTGTTCAAAGTAGACGCAGATAAAGAAATAAGATTTATCCTCTACTGTGTCCATTGTGTACGGAAGGTGATGTGCAACTTCACCACCAGATGTCACTAAACATCACACTAGTGTTTGATTAAGGAAGGAGAGTTAAAAACAAGTTCACGTCCTGTTTCAAACCGATAGAACAGGATGATTCTTTTTGTTGAGGAACACGTAGGTTTGTCCTTTTATCTGTATCCTTGTCTTTTCCTAACGCTAACAACAGTATTTATCCAACCTAGACTACGAGCCTTTCCTAATGCTAACTATGCTAACTATGCGAACTGACAACATGTTGTATCTTATAATTTCAGAGTTTAAATTTGTGAAATACGTTAAATTACTTTTATTCATTTAGTCTTAACTCTTCACCTGATCAGTTTCAGAAATTCAATATCGGAAATCCAAACGTGAGCGTTGACCTAATGTTTGGTTGTGATTTACACAAACCCTCAGATAGCATTTGTTAGCAAAGTAACAGTAGCTAACAGTAGCTACTGAGCTAACTGCACCTAACACAGTGGTTCTCAACCTTTTTTGAACAAACGCATCAGGATTAAACGGTCAATCAAATACTTAAGTTCTTTACGAAGAAAATCCGTACATTTGTGTGTTTCTTTGGTCACTGCTGCACTTTTTTGCTGTGTTTACCTCCATCTTGCCAATGATTTGAACATAATTATGGGAGATTTCTCCTACCCCTCCGTTCGTAGTGTGGTCCTGAAAAATCTCTGTTTCAAGGGCAATACAGCCCTCCACCTTATAGCCCCTCCCCTCCGATTAATCGAGAATCGGGACAACACTTCATGTGTACGAAAACTGAGGGGGAGGGGTAAGGGGGAGGGGCCAAGGGGTGAATTGGAATTCAGTCTAATATGACTTAAACGGAAAGATATACAACCTCCAACATTTAAATCTTGGTTTCTGGATCTTTTACATCATTTAACTTTGGAAAAAATTAGATATTCTATAAGAGGATGTGCCAGTAAGTTTTTTCAGTACCTGGTAACCTGCTCTGAATCACATAAGAGAGGTTGATCCCTCATTTATTCCAGAGTAGTTTTACTAATACTAGTCTGTGACCAATATCTGAGTCTCTTATTCATGTATTTACTGTAACTTTTAATGAATCCTCTTTTATGGTGCAACAGGGTGGGAGTGTTCATGAGTTTGGCTATAAAAAGATGATGACTATTATGCTTTTGTGGATGACTCAATATGTAATAAAAACACTAAAATTATTTAACATTAGCTAGTAAAATATGAACTGCTAACATTAGCAGGTGAGGTAAAAGTAGCTAACATGAAGTTCAATATTGGAATCATTGATCATAAAAACATTCAAATGTGAGGGTAGAGTTCAGGTTTATTTCAGTTCACTGAGACATGATCGAACGTACGTTATTTTTAATACTGTGCCGAAACTCCACCTCAACAGTACGTCCAGAGCTGATGAACGAAACTCAGCAAATGATTATTTAGAGACAAACTCAAACCCTCTGAGATCAAGTAAAAGTAAAAGTTGAATAAGTTCACTTTTCCTGTAGCATTTACCTCAAATAATAGTAAAAATCAATGCTTTTTACTGTGAACTTTAAGTACTTTTTTGACATAAAGTTGTAATTAAGTGTTTTTTGTTTGTAACTTATCCTGAAAGAGTTTGCATTTCTTGAATATTTTCAAACCATAGATAAATAAGATTTTAAAAAAACTTCAGTCCAGATGAAGTGCTGCTTTGGGATTATTTTTAAAGCTGTCATGTGAAGTTTTCCTTTTTAACCACAGAACATCTGAAACTGACACCAATGAAATGAAAAACAAAAAATAGCGGTGACGAGCAGAACACGGGGCATCAGAAACCACATCCTCTCTGAACTTTACACCTCGGTCTAATGATAGTTCCAGGTCAGAGGTCTAACAGGATCGACTTCCTAGATAGTAATTGTCTGGGAAATGTTTTTTTTTTTTTTTTTTTTACCAGAACTTCCATCAAAAAATGAAGCAAGATCTAAATCTAAAAAACAAAAAAAACAAACAAACAAACAAACAAAAAAAACTAAATTAAATACATTCAAAAATTAAGACCATATCACAATTTTAAGGATTAAACAAATGACAATAAACCATAAAAAGCCCCTTCAGTTCTTCTGGTGTCTTATCATCCACTCAACCAGCATTTTTAATATGTAAAACTAAAGCCAGATTCAGGGTTTTGGACAAAATGTGTTGGTCACAGACCTGTTTGGTTTTTTTTTTCTTTTCATATTTTTATTAAAGTTTTAACACATTACATATTTTTTCTGACATGAAATGGTAAGAATGTGTGGGTCTCCCCCAGAACAAACAGCAAATTGATGAAAAACAAACAAAAGCATATTTCAACACAAAATCTAAAGGACCACAGATATATTTGGAAAGTTAAAAGTCATAAAAACACAATAAAATAATTTTCAGGGAGAATATTTTAAGTTTTTTAAAAATTCGTTTTTCCGGTGTCTATATCTACCACCACATATTTTTCAGTTTGTTTTATTTTGTTCTTGTTCCTTAATTTTTCTGTATTTTTTTTTTTATTCATTTCATTGTATTTATTCTCTCATTACCGGTGTTCTATGCAGTTCCATTTTCATCCGGTGGGAGGCGCCGCTGTCCCATTAACGGAGCTGGTTTTGGGTCAGATGAGGATTCGGGACCGGGTTTCCTCTGTGGGAGGTTTGACGCACGTTTTGATGTAGTTTTTTGTATTTAATAATGAAATAATGAGCTGAAATTAATCAGTCAAAAGCCAAATTCATCTCAAAATAAAATAAATAATAAAAAAAAAACTGAAAATTTTTAAAAAATAAACAAACAAATGTTTCTTTTGAAAAATAACCAAAAAACAACAAAACATACACATTTTTTTTTAAAAAACAAAACAGATGCATCCTGACGAAAAGAATATTTACAGCTGTTATTATACTGAATAAATCTCATCTATCTTGCGCATTAATACTATAATTTCAGATATTTTTCAAAGTCAATCAGAAGAAAAACAAAAATCCAACATGTGAACATTAGAATCTTCTTGAATTCTGACCCTAAAAGTAAACATTCAGATGGAAATCAGCAGAAAGTCAAAGTGTTGAAGGTTGTTTGTGAAAAGCTGAGTTCCATCAAGTTCACGTCATTTAAACCTGATTCACAGGAACAAGAGAGATGGATTTTTCAAAATAAAAGCAGTTAAAAGTTTGTTTTTTTTTTTGTTTTTTTTTTACACGGAACACGGTGTTTAAAGAAACGGTTTTTTGGAAAAGTCGGAAAATGAAACGACTAAACAATGTAAAAATCACAACAACACCAAAGCATCGTAGAAGATGCAACTGGATGAAAACATTATTAAAAATGCAAAAAGATCAAAACAACGATGAAAACGCAAAGATGTAAATGTCAAAAAAGTCGCAGCAAGATAAAAACACTGTAAAAGTTGCGTCAACATAAAAAATCGTAAAACATGCAACAACACCATAAAGACTTGAGAATGACACGAAAACGACGTCAAAAGATGTAAACGACGCAAAAGTCACAAAATGAAAACGTCGTGAAAGATGTGACACGACAAAACCAACGTAAAAAGACGTAGATGATATAAAAGTCTCAACAATACTAAAACATCGTGAACACATTATTTGATCTAAGTTATTTGCTTATTTTGTTTTTGTTAGTTTTAGGTTAACATGAGTTGAGTCATTTCAACGAAACAGTTTTTGCGTCATCAGTGATTTTTCTGAAAACAAACGAAACCTGTCACGATTGACAACAAATACAAAATCACCGAATTAAAACACGCCTCGTTCCAGTCAGTTCATTGAGGGGAATCTGACGACGACGCGTGGATGCGTCATTAATGCGTCCGGACCACGCGCCGTTTTATTATGAAGGCGCGCGGCGGAAGTGGGCCTGTTTTCTGTGCGTAACTTGGCGCGGTGGCAGAAAGCGGCAGAACGGGAGGAGAATCAGACCAGAGACAGACGGACGGACGGACGGACGGACAGACGGCGGGACCGAAAAGAAAGGGAAGACATGTGGAATAATGCGCGAGCGATGCGCGCGACCCCCCCAGGACCGTGCGGAGTGGCGGAGGGATATTTAACGGCGGACGTTTTGTGATTTGTTCTTTTTCCTTTACGGGGCTTTTCTCCGCCGCCGCCGCCGCTTCCTGCCGGGACTCCGCGGACGGAAAACACGCACACTCACGCGCGGAGAGTTCATCCCCGTGCGAGGCGCGTGGCAGAGCGCGCGCGCCCAGGTGTGTGCGTGCGCGTCCGGTCCCGGTCCCGGAGTTTGGGACTCCTCGTTTGTGACCCCGTGCGCGTGCGAAGGAATAATCAGCGAAACACCTCCGTCCTCACGTGCTCCGGAGCGGGCGCGCGCGTGAGTGAGTGTGTTTCCGTTTGTATGTGCGAGTGGGATGTGCGCGTGCACGTCCGTCCTGCGTTCGCGCGCGGCGGATCGATGAGGATGGATTTATTTAGTTTGACACGAGGACGGATCAGCCCGGACCCCGACGGTCACGTGATGGATATTAAATAAAACCACAGAAGAAGAAAAAAAGGTGCGTTTGATGCTTTGTTTTCTGTCCAACTGTTCATGAATGTGTCGGATCTGAAATCAAACAACTCTCATGTTTTACTTTTTTATTCTATTCGTCATAAAGTCGTGGACTTTATCGCATAAATTTCAGACTTTTATTCCAGTTTTTCCACCTTTATATAAGTGACGTAGATAGTTTCCACCATAAATGTCAATTCAGGTTGTTTGACTTTAGTTTAAAATTATTCGTAAAAGGCACAGTAAAAACAAAATTATGTCAAAAACGTGACCATAGAGTAAGCTTCGTGTAAAAATATGAGGAAATGAAGAAAACCGGATCTGACTATTTAGAAGAGATGAAATGAGACTACTAAAGCCTCCGAAAGAGTTGTAGTACCTCCAGTCTACCAGGCGGCGCTAAAGCATCTGAGTTAGTTTGACAAACACTAATAAAGAGCAAATAATGAGAAAAGTCAATCGTGAAGCTGCGTTTTAACAGTTACAATTTTATTCTAAGAGTTTCATTCTAGTCCATCATCAGTTCCTTAATTTTTGTAATTTCTGTTGTAAATTGAGATTTTGTAAATGAAAAGTGCTTTATAAATTTATTATAGAATCATTATTGTTATTATTACATAATTAAGGGTTCATTTGTCCACTTTTAAAATGAAAACAGATAAAAATATCGTCAAAGGTGCAACAGGCTGCAAACATCATAAAACACATGAAAATCATGTAAAATGAACAACTTTCATGTCACAATATTTCCTCCAAAAAACCCACTTTCTTGTTCTTTTGAACTTATAAACTATAGTTCGACCAAGTGTTTGGAGACTTTTGTGGTCGTTCGGCGTTTATCTGTAGACCTGTCCACATGTGGGCCCAAATCCAGGTCTGAACAGGATCTTCAGCTTCACCTCAGACAGATGGAAACCCTCAGAAAACTCTGGAGTCTCAAGGAAAGTGTCAGCGTGAACCTAAAACAAAACTTTCGAAATAGTAAAATCTGAAAGGTCCAATCCCAATTCACCCTTGGCTCCTCCCCCTTACCCTTACCTCTTGGTCCTCCCCCTTAGCCGTACCCCTTGCACTTGGCCGTCCCCCTTACCCTTGCCTTTACCCTTACCCTTACACCTTGGTCCTCCCCCTGACCCCTCCCCCTTGGCACTTGTACTTGGCACTACCCCTTGCAACTCTGTTTCAAAGGGTGGTGGTTGAAACATTCCCCTATGAAATGGGACAACCCTTCCAGACCTGTTGCATCATCAACATTGCTATAAACAGACGCGACAACTTTATTTCCAAAATAACTCCCCATGCCGTCAGCAGCTGTAACCGTCTCTGTTCCATGGGCTTTGGTCATCTTTTTGTGAATATCCACAGTAATGTGATCTATAACACATTGAAACGGCATTAAACGGACGATCAAATGATTAAGTTGTTTACGAAGCAAATGAGTACAATATTTTGGGTTTATATCTGTGAAACTTGACATTTTAAGCACATTTTCTTCTTCTTCTCACTCGAAACAGATTCAGATAAAAATCAACTTCAACAGGATAAATTATGTTTGTATTTTTATGTTTTCTGTGGGTTTTTTTGTTTTTTTTTTTACCTTCCATTTTACATTTTTCTCTTTCAGAGTTTATCTTTGGATTATTTTTTTCAATATTTCCCTCTCTGACCTCTGACCCCTGACGGTTTGGATACTCCACCGTGGATGTCCCCCTGGTGGGTGGAGCCGACAGGTGTTTGATCCAGGTGAGTCGTGGCTTCATTTTCTTTTTCTTATGGTTTTACTTTGAGAAGACTCCGCCCCCACAGAGGTCAGAGTTCACAGATCCGGACCCATTTGCTCAAGGGCACTGTGGACGTTAATGCTGAGGTTAAAGCCTCTGGAAAACGATGACTCAAAGGAACACATTCCATCTTTTGGCTTCTTCTGCCGTCTACGTCAGCCGCTGTCTGTTGTCATGGAAACCGTCACTCGTGTAGACCAGTAGACCAGTTCCACTGTGGGTTTGTGGTTCTGGTTTGTCCAGAACCTTCAGACCCACACGCTCAGAAATTACACTTATTTATAGAGAACCGGCTGAAGGTTCAGCTGCTGCTCGGTTCTGTTTCTATGTAACATGTTACGACTGGTTCTGTTTGTTCCTTAAGTTCCTTTTTTCTCTGTTCTCTATTTGTTCTGTACTGATTTTCTGTTGGTTCTCCATTGGTTCTCCACTGCTTCTCTGTTGGTTCTCTACTGCTTTTCTTTTGGTTCTCCATTGGTTCTCCATTGGTTCTGTTAGTTCTTCATTGGTTCTCTACTGCTTTTCCTTTGGTTCTCCATTGGTTCTCTACTGTTTTTTTTTCTGTTAATTCTCCATTGGTTCTCTACTGCTTTTCTGTTAGTTCTCCATTGGTTCTCTCCTGTTTTTTTTTCTGTTAATTCTCCATTGGTTCTCTACTGCTTTTCTGTTAGTTCTCCATTGGTGCACTACTGTTTTATCTTTTGGTTCTCCATTGGTTCTCTACTGCTTTTCTGTTGGTTCTCCATTGGTTCTCTCCTGTTTTTTTTCTGTTAATTCTCCATTGGTTCTCTACTGCTTTTCTGTTAGTTCTCCATTGGTTCTCTACTGCTTTTCTTTTGGTTTTCCATTGGTTCTCTACTGTTTTTTTTCTGTTGGTTCTCCATTGGTTCTCTACTGCTTTTCTGTTAGTTCTCCTTTGGTTCTCTACTGCTTCTCTGTTGGTTCTCTACTACTTTTCTTTTGGTTCTCTGCTATTTTTTTCTGCTGGTTCTCATTGGCTCTGTACTGGTGTTCTACCAGCTGAGAACCCTCTGTTCTCGGCCGGTTGTCAACACACCTCCACGTCCTCTATTCAACTGATCACCTCCAGCTGGTCTTCATATTGTACTGTTATTTTAAGGACGTTCTTCTTGTCGTGGTTCCGCTCTGCTGGTTGGTTCTCCGTTCTTCATCTCATTGTGGTATTTTTTCAGACGTTGAGCCTTGATAGTCAAAGGCAGGCAGTCGTGGGTTTTCATGTTCTCCGCTCATCTGTTCTTTGTTCTCCTCTTGCTCAGTTTCACTTTGTTTTTTCCTGGTTCTCTTCCTTCGTTCTTCCTTCTCTATCGCTTGTATTTTAGTTTCTGTTCTGTTCTTTGTGTCTTTCTTTTATGTCATAAAATTGTCGGTTGATGTTTCGTTCCAGTCGTTGCTTTGGTTCTCCTACTGTTCTGTCTCCATGTTCTTTTAATGTCCTCCCGTGGTTCTGTTTTGTTATATATAGCTTTTGTTCTTTGTTTTCTTATCGTTCTTGTTTTATTCCAGTTCCGGTCCTTAATTTCCTTTTTCTTCTCTTCATTATCAGTTTTTTTATGTTCTCTTACGGTTCTTTTCCAGTTTGTCTCCATTTGTTCCAGTTCTCTTCGTCATCTTGTTCCGTCGGTTCTCGCGCTCGGATTCCTCGTATGTTTTGCTTTAATTTCATGAGATGAAACTTTAATGATCCCTGCAGGAGGAAACGGAACGCGGCGCCGTTTATTGAACCTGCATTTATCAGGGTTTTGTCCCAATGCCTGCTGGGAAATGTGGCTTTAACGAGGCGTCGCTGCCGATAACGAGGACGTTCATCGTCCATTAATCTCTCGAGTGTTTTCGCAGCGAATCCATCCAACGTTTACTCCGTGAAATGTACAAAAATGGTTGGAAAATGGGATTAACGTGATGTCCTCGAACGTGCCGTCTGGTTTAAATCACAGAGGTTTAGTCTGAGCAGAGCGAAGGAAAAACAAAACCATGAAAATCATCCACAAAAATAAAAAATAAGACAAAAAACAGGCAAAAGGGAACAAAAATAATCAACAGAAGAGAGAAAAAAAGGATAAAATGAACAAAATAATCTACAAAAGGAGAAAAAAAGGATAAATGAAAAAATAATCTAAGAAAAGGAGAAAAAAAAGGATAAAATGAACAAAAATCATCCAAAAAAATCCAAAAATGATTAAAAGTCATGAAAATATTGAACAAAATAGAAAGAAAAATTATTTGTTTGTTTGTGTTTCTGTGTGTTTGTGTGACTGTGTGTTTGTTTGTCTTTGTGTGTCTGTGTGTGTTTGTGTGTCTGTGTTTGTGTGTGTTTGTTTGTGTGTGTGTGTTTGTTTGTGTCTATGTGTTTGTGTGTCTGTGTGTGTTTTTGTGTTAGTGTATGACTGTGTTTGTATGTGTTTGTCCGTGTGTTTGTGTCTGTGTTTGTGTGTCAGTGTGTGTGTGTATGGGTTTGTGTGTGTTTGTCTGTTTCTCTGCGTGTGTGTTTGTGTAACTGTGTGTGTTTTTGTGTCTGTGTCAGTGTGTGTGTGTGTGTCAGTGTGTGTGTGTGTGTGTATGTATGTGTGTGTGTTTGTCTGTTTCTCTGCATGTGTGTGTTTGTCCGTGTGTTCGTCTCTGTGTTTGTGTATCTGTGTGTGTTTTTGTGTCAGTCTGTGTGTGTGTGTGTCAGTCTGTGTGTGTGTGTGTGTCAGTGTGTGTGTGTGTGTGTTTGTCCATGTGTTTGTGTGACTGTTTGTGTGTGTGTGTGTGTGTGTGTGTGTGTGTGTGTGTGTGTGTGTCTTTTTTCTATGCTGTTTCACTTCCTACAGGATTCTAACGCAGACTCTCAGACCAGTTAAAGCAGATGATGATGAGCGTTAGAGTCACATCTATACAATTAAAGAACAAAAAAAAGAAACAAAATGACAAAAGACGTAAAATACACAACATGTCGACAACAACATAAAAGACGCAACAAGATTTAAACAACGTAAAACACATAAACACAATGAAAATGACATAAAAGACGCAACAGAAGACAAAAAAAATCACAATAAGATGAAAACAACATAAAAGACACAAAATTTGCAAACAAGATGAAAATAATGTAAGGAATGTAACTAGACGAAAATTATGTAAAAGAAGCAACAAGAGAAAAACAATGTAAAAGTCAAACAAAAGAAAAATAATGTAAGATGAAACAAGATAATAATTTAAGCAGAAATTAATTGAAATGTGAAAGTGACATAATTACACAGATTGGTACCATGTTACGCAGATGACGCTGTTGTATTTACCTACATCGTTTTACACAGATGGCGCTGTATTATTTATGTACATCGTGTTTTGCAGATGACACTTATATTTAGCTACATAATTTTACGCAGACAACGCTGTACTATTTATATACATCGTGTTTCGCAGATGACACTGTTGTATTTACCCACATCGTTTTACACAGATGGCGCTGTATTATTTATGTACATTGTGTTTTGCAGATGACGCTGTTGTATTTATCTACATTATTTTATGCAGATGACGCTGTACTATTCATATACATCGTGTTTCGCAGATGACACCGTTGTATTTAGCTACAGCTTTTTACGCAGATGACACTGTTGCATTTATCTACATCATTTTACGCAGATGACATGGTTGTATTTATCTATATCACGTTACACAGATGACACTGTTGTATTTATCTACATCCTGTTATGCAGATGACGCTGTTGTATTTATCTACATCCTGTTATGCAGATGACATGGTTGTATTTATCTACATCATTTCAATTTTTGTGGCAATAGGTGGTTATTTGTGGTTTTAAAAGATGCAACAAGACAAAAACAATTTTAAAATACGATAAGATGAAAACAGCATCATGATACAGATGATGAAGATAGCCATAAAGTTAACTAAAAACTTGATTTGTGTTTTTAACGTGGATGGACTTTGTTTTTGTAAAACCAAATTCTGATGTCTAGATTAAAACCACATCTCACGTATCCAGCTGACTTCTGTTAGATGTACCAAATGTTGAAATCTTTGTCTTTTCTTTTAATCAGGTTTCTTTTTCTTCCTTTTTTGTATTTGTCTTTATTTTTGCTTGTGAAATGAGATTCCAACAAGCTCTGTGGGATTGTGTTAATTATTGTCATTTGTTTGTTTTTGCAGACATGACGAGCTGAGAAGCATCAAATCCATCTGAAGGAGAACCCGACGACTTCAGGCTCACAGCATGGTAAAAGAAATTTGAATAAAAAATAATCATTTTTATAATAACACTCACTTCCAGCAAGAAAGATAAGAAATTAAATCATATGTTCAATGAAAAGGAAAAGGGAGAAAATGCTGTGTCAGGTTTTATTTTGCTTAAAACAAGTCAGTTTTTTTATATTTACTGAAATTTCCTTTGATGTTTTTCTAAAAAAAAAATGTAAGCACTTGTAACGGTATCAGTGCATATTGTTAATTAAATAAATGAAACATGACATAACTCTCTGGAGTTAATGGATACACTATTTATGAAAATGTTTTTGAGATCATTTCCATTTTCTGCTAATAGTACAGTGTCATCTGCATATTATAGGATTTTAATTATATGATGCCAACAATGAGTTTGCGCTATTTCTGTGCTTCTAAATATGTAGAAATGGACATTTAGTCACATTTGAATTAACTCTGGAGATGACCGATCCGCTGGTATGTTTTTACTTTGGTTTTATGAACATTTTTGTCATTTTTTAACGACGAAAAGTGATTTAAATTGTTTTACTGCACAACACCGATTTTAAAAGAGATTACAGACTATGGAAATATTGCAAATATTATGAGCTCAGTAAATATTACATAATATAGTATAATATAATGTAATATAATAAAAAAATATAATATAACATAATATAATGGCCGTTACGCATTTAATCTAATGAATGTTGATGTGTAAAATATATAAAGTAAAGTATGTAAAATTTGAGAAAATACCCTTTGATTCCAGAGAGTTAATTGATTGCCAACAATTAATTGTCTGATTCCATTTGCTTAAATTTGGTAATTTTTTGGTTTCTTTAGTCACGTTTAACAGTATAAAGTTTATTCAGATTAATTGACCAGTTTTATTCCAGTTTCTCTTTAGTTTTTATGCTACGTTTCCATTTCTTGGCTTCTGTAAATCAAGCCTAGATTTACATTTAGACTGTAGTTTCATACTTTTAGTTTTTGTTCAGTATAATAATGTTACCCTGATCATATGGTGGGTTTACATCCAATGTGGAAAGTAAAGACAAATGTTGTCAATCTGGATCAAAAAATGCCCACATTTAAGGCAAAAATAGATTGTTTTTACTTGTTTTCAGCAGAAATGTTTTGTTTTTCCGTAAAACTGCAAATATTAAAAATTAAAACCACTTAAATGAAAAAAATTATATTATTATCAACAAAATTATCAAGAAATCATTTTCTACATTATAAACTAAAAGATAAAATTAACAAAATAAGTGTGGAAAGAGAACCAAAAAAATCCTATAATAATCAAAAAAAGAAACTTATCAAATGAATCAATAAAAATTATTGAGGAATTCTTAAAAATAATAAACTAAATTATTGAAATTACTGACAAAAGGCAACAAAAATGAAAACAACCAACAAAAAAACCAAAATGAAAAAAAAACAAAATCACCCCCAAAAAATGTAACATTATCAACGAAATAAGAAAATTCACAGAATAAGGGACAAGATGACAAAACCTTAACCCTAACCTGGATCTGAAGATGTCCACGTTTAAGGCAAAAACGGTTTCAGCAGAAATACTTATTTAACCCTTTAAGCACCAAAGTCACAAAAATGCAACAAGCAACAAAATGAATGAAACAGACAGCTTTTTGGGTGTCCTCATATCAAAATTGAATATTTAAAAAAAAACAACAAACAAACAAACTCTGGCGTCTACAGGTTTAACATGTTTAGTTTTAACACTGGGTTTAACTCATATTGAAGAGTTTTCATTGATTTATCTTCTTCAAGTTTTGGATTGTGTTCAGTTTTTCTTTAACGCTGCCTTTACAACAAATGGAAGACGTTTGACAGTTTCAGTTTTAGTTTTTGTTGAACATAAGAACTCTGCTCTGATTGGTTCAAGTAAAATAAAGGAAGTGATTCATAGTGAAAATAACATAACAAACGCTTGTTGTTTTCTGGTCTTTTATGTCTTGTTGCGTCTTTTCCATCGCTTTCACCTCGTTTCTGGTCGTTTTTTTTTAATCTCATTGCATCTTCCGTGACCCTTCACCGTCAAACCACCCTCATCTGGACTGAAAGAGTCCGGTCATTGCGTTAATAAGGGCAGAACGTTGAGCGTCAAAGCCGTGGTTGGAGTGTTTTTCTGGGCGTTGGGTTTCAGATCCGTGGGTTTCAGTCGCTGCTGCAGGCGTCCACACAGCTGTCTGGATAATTTCCTAATGGCCCTGAGGCCGATAGCCAATCAGAGGTGGCTCACCGTGCCGTGTGACAGGAAATTCAATTAGCCTGTTATATTTTTTCTTTAATATCGCGCCGGCCGTCTCCCTGGCCGTTGGTCTTTGTTTATCTGGGGCTTCCTCCCTCTCTCTCTGCCCTCTCGCCCTCTCTTTTTCCATCTCTGTTTCCTGGATCTGTCGACACTGAGTGAAAGAGTAGCTCCAGGCATCGTATGTCATCCAGGAATACAAAAAAAAAAGAAAGAAAAAAAAGGAAAAAAAGGAAAAAGGCTGCTCTTATTTTCTCCATGAAAGGAAAAATGAAATCACAGGCTTCACGTCCTGTACTGGAGGTTTTTCCTCCTCCCTTTATTAACGTTTGTCCTTGAAAGGTGAATTTCAATGCGTGGTATTTAACAGTGTTTACTGTGAGGAAAGGGTGAATCTCTGCAACAAGTTCTGCCGTTGAGCTTGAAAATGAAGGATGGGCGATGTCGAACAGGAATCACATGTTGGTGTTTTTACTCCGGATGGGGACAGGCTGTGGATATCAACAGATGTTCCACTGATCCCGGATGATACGGAAAAAAAAGAGGAAAAACTGATGAATTAGTTTGTAATTATGGTGTTTGATGCCAGTAATGCTATTTACTTTATCATTTTATCATCTAAATCCATCCATCCATCCATTTCATGTTATGTGTCTTGTACATCTTAGTTTTTCTTTGGTCTCTTTAACCATTTGAAGAAAATCTGTCTCAAGTTTAATTTTAGATTCTGGCAAATATTGTACTGTGTTTAACCGCTAACATTTTACGCAAATAGTTTGTGATATTTCAGGAAGGATTAAGGTTAATCCAGTGGTTCCAAACCTTTTTGTCTCTGACCCCATTTTAACATCACAAATTTCTAGTGACCCCACATGTTCAAAACAGAGACTTTTTTTTTTGCTGCTAAAATTAATTTGGTTTTGATCATGTAATGGTTTGCTATACTATGTTTCAAATAAATGTTAATTTCAGACACATTTAGTCTATATAATGTCTATTATTGTGGACGGAGGCAGTAAAGCCAGGTGTAGATTACTGCACAAAGG
>JAPQRP010000014.1:846674-864560 GCA_037367295.1 Apogon hyalosoma
AAGCAGACACACAGGCGCACACACACAGGCGCACACACACACAGGCACACAAGCAGACACACAGGCGCACACACAGGCGCACACACACACAGGCACACAAGCAGACACACAGGCGCACACACACAGGCGCACACACACAGACACAGGCGCACACACACAGACACAGGCGCACACACACAGACACACACACACACACAGGCGCACACACACACAGGCACACAGACACACACACACACGCGCACACACAGACACACACACACACACAGGCGCACACACACAGACACAGGCGCACACACACACACACACAGGCGCACACACACACAGGCACACAGACACACAGACACAGACGCACACACAGACACACAGGCACACACACAGACACACAGACACACAGGCGCACACACACCTCCGGGGCAAAGCTCGCATCCTGTTTGCCGATGCGTGGCGGCGAGCGGCTTCGTTTGACAGACGCCCGCGCACACACATTACACACAAACACGCACACACATTATCGCGCACACGCCGTCTGGCTGCTAAGCAGCGGAGACGGTTGCTGTGGCGTCAGCAGCTCAGCGATGCAGATTTTCATCCATCTCAACCTGCAGCCGATTATTCTCGTACTTAAACTGCGTGGAAGAAAAACGGGGAGGTGAAATTCATTTATTCTGTCGTCGAGAAAAAAAAATGCCGTCATGTGAAAAATGTTTTATGTAGAATATGCTCATAAAAATAGGATGAAACGTCCACATTAAAACAAATTTAACTTTAGATTCAGAGAAACAACGTGATACTCATTTATCGTCTGTAACGACACGTACGATGTCAATGGGAGGTGGTATCGACCGGCGGGAAAAACAGGACAAAAACACAATGCAGGGAGTTCGATGAAAACGAACAAACAGAAAAGCCTCCAAATCCTTTTAAAAACCTCCAAATCCTTCACAGTAAAAGCCTCCAAATAATTTTAAAAGCCTCGAAATACTTAACAATAAAAGCTTCAAAATGCTAAAAGCCTCCAAATAATGTTAAAAGCATCCAAATTCTTCACAATAAAAGCCTCCAAATTCTTCATAGTAAAAGCCTCCAAAGAATTTAAAAAACCTTGAAATACTTCACAGTAAAAGCTTCAAAATGCTAAAAGCCTCCAAGTGTTTTTCCCCAGTAAAAGCCACCAAATTCTTCACAAGAAAAGCCTCCAAATCCTTTTAAAAGCTTCCACATCCTTCACAGTAAAAGCCTCCAAATAATTTGAAAGCCTTGAAATACTTCACAATAAAAGCTTCAAAATGCTAAAAGCCTCCAAGATTTTTCCCAGTAAAAGCCACCAGATTCTTCACAATAAAAGCCTCTAAATCCTTTTAAAAGCCTTGAAATACTTAACAATAAAAGCCTCTAAATCTTTTTAAAAGCCTTGAAATACTTCATAATAAAAGCTTCAAAATGCTAAAAGCCTCCAAGTTATTCCACAGTAAAAGCCTCCAAATCCTTCACAGTAAAAGCCTCCAAATAATTTTAAAAGCCTTGAAATACTTCACAATAAAAGCTTTAAAATCCCTTTAAAAGCTTTGAAATACTTCACAATAAAAGCTTTAAAATGCTAAAAGCCTCCAAGTTTTTCCACAGTAAAAGCCTCCAAATCCTTCACAGTAAAACCTCCAAATAATTTTAAAAGCCTTAAAATACTTCACAGTAAAAGCTTCAAAGTGCTAAAATCCTTCAAATTTTTCCATAGCAAAACCCTCCAAATTCTTCACAATAAAAGCCTCCAGATCCTTTTAAAAGCCACAATGAAAGCCTCAAAATGCTTAAAGCTTCCAAATTCTTCACATTAAAAGCTGGTGCTCGATATCATCTTGTGTCTGAAAAACTAACAAAAAAAATCCCAGTTGCGGAGCTTGTTTTTGGTGGGTTTTTGAGGCTTCAGCTTTACTGAAATTTGTCATTTTTGTGCTCCTATTCATCAACATCAAAAAATTAAATCAAAATGAGGTTCGGTAGTTTTCCAACAGAAATGCAACTAGCTCTGCCACACAATCTGTAACATAAGAAAAGCAACTATTTTAAATCTTTCTCAAGAAAATCTACTAATCTCAGTCTGTCTTGGAGGAAAAGTGACTAGTCCTTTTCTTTCTCCCATACAAAGCTTGAATAGTTGCAAAAGAAGTGTCAAATTCAGATTTTTCACATAAGAAAAGGGTCAGTTCCAAAATTTATCCTGTGGAAAGTGGCCAGTTGCGATATTTTGATTAACAAAAGTTGAATTTTCTTAAAAGAAAAGCAACTACGTCCAATAATTTGTGTGGCAAAAGTGACTAATTTGGATCTTTCTCATAAGAAAAGCAACAAGTTGTGACATATCGCAGATCAAAATTGATGAATTTCAATCTTTCTTGTAAACATAAGCAGCCAATTCCAGTTTTTCACATATGGAACGTGTCAAGTTATGCTATTTCTTGTCATAAAAGCAAGCAGTGTTTTGATTTCTTATACAAAAAAAGCAGCTAGTCATGATGTTTCCCATACAAAAAGCGAATATATATGATATACTGCAGAACAAAAGCGACCACTTCTGATTTTTTGCATAGGAAAAATGTCCAGTTCCAAATTTTCTCCTGAGAAAAGCGACAAGTTTTGATATTTTGATCGACAAAAGTGACCAGTCTCAGTGTCTTAAAAGAAAAGCAACTCGTTCCGCTATCCTGCAAAAAAAACA
This sequence comes from Apogon hyalosoma, assembly GCA_037367295.1. NCBI lineage: Eukaryota > Metazoa > Chordata > Actinopteri > Kurtiformes > Apogonidae > Apogon > Apogon hyalosoma. The sequence goes on from JAPQRP010000014.1 coordinate 849,388, forward strand.
CAAGCAGCCAATTCTGATCTTTCACAGAAGAAACGCATTTGGTTCTGATCTTTCTTGCCAGAGCAGTGATTTGTCTAAACATGTACCTCTTTTTCATTGTAAAAGTAAAGGATCCTGTTTTTTCACAGAACCAAGTAATAAATATCAGTCATTTTTTGTCAAAACCCAGTTTTTTTTCCTAAACAGACGAACCATTGTCCTTGTTCTCGTAAGAAAACCCGGTGTTGGTTTAGTTTTTATCTTAAAATGTGAAATCAGAGGGAGATGGAGTGTGGCTGGATGTAAGCACGGTGGTTTGTTTTCCCCTCCCCCGCCTCGTTTTCCCCTCCCCCTCCTCGGCGCTGTCATCAGCCCCCGGCTGAATGGCGGCGCTGGGAGCAGAGGTGATGACAGCGCTATTTTCGCCCGAGCTGGAACCGGGGCTGTGTGTGCGTTACAGAGGAAGTGTCTGACAGTGATGGATGTAGGGAGGTAATAAAACCGGAGCTCAGGCGAATGCTAATCACGCTGAATGTCCCTCCTTCGCACAGGTCTCCTCGTCCGACCTGCCCCGACTGCCCCTGCAGAGCACCGCCCCCTCTGCCACCCGGCCTGCCCCCCCGGAGGTACGGCGCTTAATCGTCAACAAAAATGCTGGGGAGACACTGCTGCAGCGCGCCGCCCGCCTAGGATACGAGGTACACGCCCCCACATCCGCAGGTGTACAGACAGGTGTGATGGGCGGAGTCAGTGGAATCCACTGAAGGCTGCCATAGCAACCCCAGCATATATATATATATTATATATATATATAATATATATATATACACACACACACAGAAAATACACAATAGTGCTTAACAACACATACAGTGACACAGCCGTACGTAGCAATGAACAACACAATACACAGTGACAAAAAAAGACACACAACACACAGACACGCGACTACACAAAACAGTGCACGACGACGTATAATGACACACACAATACACAACAACACACAGACTCACAATGACACACACTGACATACACTGATGATAGATGCAGTGGGAGGAGTTAACATGTCATATGACTAGTGTCCACAGCATTCACGGTTTTTCAGTTTTGTTTTAGTTGATTCTGTTTATTTTTACTCTAAAAAAAATGATAGACATCTAAAAAATACTGGGCATTGGTTTGGAAAATTGCTTCAGTCGCGCCCCTCCAAAATAAAAGAAGTCAATGTTAAGTTGACAGTCCTTCACCACAGTGCTGATGAAGATCTGGAGTTGATTCACCTTCAGTGGCAGCTCACTGCTCCCTTATGTGCTAATGCTAATGCTAATTGCAAGTGACTTTACACTTTTTACCTACATTGCTGTGGATTTCACAGTTTGTGGGAAATGGCTCAATAGCACCCCCTACTAACTTTTAAAAAATTAAACCCCCTAGTGTGTGTTGGACGGAAGACCCCCACTGATGTTCTGCTGCAAATGAGACAATAATTATGAAAAGTTACACCAATCATTTGTTGGTATTATTGTAACATACAAGCTAATGTCAACGTTTCCCCATAAAAACCTCACGAGCGCCCCCAGTGGAGGTTGAACCAGTACCAGGTCCAGATGCTCAAAAAGCTGAATCCTAAATCCAGCGGGACAATTTCAGTATCAATATGCAAGATTTTTCCAGATTTTTGTGTTTTCTGTAAATAACGAAGTACAATGACACACAACACACACATATCACAAATATCACAAAAGGAGAAGATACAGCATGAAATGAATGTATTTGAAATGTTGTGTTTTGTTTTGTTTTTTTAATAAATACATTTACAATCATGTAAATCTTTACATTTTTACAACTTTTACAGCTGAATAAATTCAACTACGACACAGACTTTACAATGTTTCAGATGAATTTGAAGTGAACGCTTCAACGATCGATCGATTAGTTGTCGACTCTTAAGGGAATTTCAGTGATTGATGATCGGTTTCAGGGTCTGGTTTCGGATTCGTTGAGGGCCGTTCGGACTGGGCGTGACCCTCCGCTGTTTGATGATGTGAGCAGGAGTTGAACTGTGACATCACCGTGACATCGGCGAGTCACTCCGTTCAGGTTCCTTTATTGAAATTCAGTCGACGGATGAGGATTTTGTCGGCGCACAAACACACACTCACCTTCACACTTTGCCATGTCGGCGTGTTGTCAGTGGTGCAGGCGACGCCTCGTCCTCCTCCACGGCGACACACAGTCTGAATATTTCATGCACAGTGTGACAGCGGCTGTCAGAGTGTCACCGCTGCCGCCGCCGCCGCCGAGCAGCGGAGTTAACGAGCTCAGTGTGCAAATGAAGCCGTCAGATGCACGGCGACGCACGACAACGCACTGACACACAACAGCAACACAACAATGCACACTGTGACGCACAGACACACAACGGTCCACAACAGTGCGCAGACGACACACAATGACACACAACGGCACGCACAGACACAAATCGACGCACGCACAACAACGCACACAAAGACACAATGATGTACAGACACACAATGGCACACACACAACAAAAACAATACACACAGACACACAACACAACAGTACGAAAATAATGCAAAAATTGAATCGAGATGGAACGACATTAAAGTTCATCAGTAAAAGATCTGACTCGTATTAAAGTATGGAAAATGATAAAATGTGAATCTGAGGCTGTGATTGGGCCAATCGTCATGGCAACACAACAATAACTACTTACAGATTGGTTGATGTCAGGTCAAAGGCTTGGCTCTCATTAGTCGGTCCTTTGTTCTTTGATGCAGGAGGTGGTCCTGCACTGTCTGGAGCGGCGGATCTGTGACGTCAACCACAGGGACAACGCCGGCTATTGTGCCCTGCATGAGGCCTGCTCCCGGGGCTGGTTGAGCATCGTACGCCACCTCGTGGAGCACGGAGCTGACGTCAACTGCAGCGCTCAGGATGGCACCAGGTACAAGTTCACCATGAGCATGTGCTAAATCCTCAGGTTATGGTGGACATAAAGTCGACACATGCATCACACGCGTATAAAGACAGAAAACAGAAGAGGAGCGAACATGTAGCCCTGTGGGACTCCATTTTCTTCATCATTATGTTGTTGGTTATTTTTTTGTTTGTGGTCAGGCCACTGCACGACGCTGTGGAGAATGACCATGTGGAGGTGGTGCGCTTCCTGTTGGCCTGTGGCGCCGATCCAACCCTCACCTCCTACTCTGGACGCGGACCAATCAACATGACCCACAGCGCTAACATGGAAACCTTTCTGGAAGGTAAGGGGGCGGGGATTGATGGAACGAGTGTCGTGAACCGAAGTGGTGGACGTGAGCAAATATGAAAACAAATTCAGTGGCTGTGCATTAAATAAACACACAGGGATAGACAAAACACACGGACACACAATGACTAACAACGCACACACAGATGCGCAACACATAATAATGCACAACTGCACACACAGTGACACATACAGACACACACAGATGCACAACGACATATCCAATGACGCACAACAATACAGAATGATACACACACAGACACACAGTGTTTGTGTTTAGATGGAACCAGCTCCACTCTGTAGCGCTGTGTGTGTTTATGTGTGTCTGTGTGTGTTTATGTGGATCTGTGTGGATCTGTGTGTGTTTATGTGGGTCTGTGTGTGTCTGTGTGTTTGTGTATGTTTGTGTGTCTGTGTGAATGTGTTTGTGTGTGTATGAATCTGTTTGTATGTGTGTGTCTCTGTGTCTGTGTGTACTTGTGTGTTTGTGTGCATGTTGCCCAATTGTTTTCTTCTGGTCGTCTCCATCTTCTCTGATTTGATTGGCTGGTTCTGTGATCGACCTCTAAGCCGCCTCCCCCTCTGTCTGCAGACTATCTGTCCGACCTCCAGGGGCGGGCCGACGGCGACCCGGGAATCTACTGGGAATTCCACGGCAGCTCAGTATGCGGTGAGTTCACAAGACAGACGCAAGGCAGAAAGGAGAGCGTCGATAATCCAGGAGTAAACGCAAAAATGACTCACAATAAACGCAAAATAATACCATAATATATCATGCTGATTACAGCTAATATTATTCAGTTAGGGAACACATGCCTCCCTTAGCGGACTAACGGGTAACATTTGTCATTTAGGAAACACCGGGCTTCCTCAGCCAACAAGCTGATATCGGGCAACGTTAGCTAATAAGCTAACAGCATGTAACCTTATCTGATGCACATAATACTATGGAAAAATGTAAAAATCAACATTCTAGTACAGATTAGGTGGTGAAAAGAGGAGTTGCAAGCTAGCTAACAATTATCAGCATCTTTCATATTTATTAGCGCTATAGAAATTAGCACTGATAAAAGAGGTAGGCGACGTTTGATTAAAGGAACAGGGCTAATTTTTGTTTAAACGATAACAGATCAAAACATAATTCTATTGTCACATATCAGAAGTCAGTACAACAGTAGTCGCTTTTCCATTGGACATCTGCACAAAACTCTACCGATATTTACTAAATGTCGAAAAAACAGAAGTGCGTTGTGTCGGTTTTTCCATTAAATCATAAATCCAATGATTTGTTTATTAACTCGAGATGGCATGAGAAGTCATTCCATAAACATGTAGACGAACGTAAATATGGTGTTGATTTACAGATATATTCATTATTATTATTATATATTACTCCTCTATCTCCGACTAAATTAAAAATTATTCAGTTTCCTGGTGTGTCCACACATACCGCGACATGTTTCTTTTAAAACTCTTCTTCTTCTCTTGTTGTAGTGTCTGTCAACATCTGTTTTTGTTTGTTTTGTTTTTTTTTTAAATTCAAGTGACTGTAGTTGCAGAAAAAAAGTCTTTCCATTGCAGTTTTGCAAGATATATCAATTGCGCTAAGCCAGAAAAATCACCTCTTGCCAGCGCAAAAACTTTGACTCGAAAAATGAGAGTTTTAGCAAAATTGTCATTTTTCCATTAGGTACATTTTTATGCGCAAGTTACATTCGCATAATTTGAGGGTCAATGGAAAAGCGACTAGTGATGTTTTTACAATTTGAGCTCAATTAAATTATTTCTCACATTTTTACATCTGTTGAAGACATGTGATGCCAAACGGACGTAAAAGTACAGAAAATGACAGCGAAAGCCATTAAGCCATTATAGCCATTACGCTAAAACCCACAAGCATTAGCTAGTAAGCTAACAGCACCTAACCTTGTAAAATGTAAAAGGCAAAGTTCCTGTACAGATCAGTTAGTGACAAGAGGACTTACATGATAACTAAAAATTATGCGCAAATATTACACATTTGTTAGAATGACAGGAATTAGTGCTAACAAAAGAGTTGGGCTAAGTTTGGATTAAAGTAAGTAGTTTGGTTAGAACCTAACAATCTGGATTAAAGCAATTAGAAGAAAGGAAATGAAAGGAGCTAGAACTGACAAAAGAGCAATTTTGGACTAAAGCCACAAGGGCCAATCATGTTCCAACTCAAACAAAACTGAGGTCTGAGCTGGTTACAAACGATACAAGAACCAAAAACGAAGAATTGGGACTAAACAAACTGAACTAAATGAATTGGAACTGAAATAAAACTGACCTGGAAGAACCTGATTACAACCCAGATCTAATTGGTGACTGTGCAGAGACGTCCAATGAAGGAGAGGTCTACAACATCTTGGCCGACCCTCCGGGGCCAGAGGAGGAGGAGGAGGACGAACACGAGGACGACGACGTGGAGCAACGAGCAAGGAGGGAGGTGTTCGAGTTCGAGTTGTCCGACCGACCGCTGCTGCCGTGTTACAACATCCAGGTGTCGCTGTGTCAGGGGTGAGTCTATGAAAAACCATCAAAGTCATCAAACGGAAGGGCGGAGGCATTGATCAGTTCTCAAGAAGGTGGAGCCTCATCAGGGTTTGTTAAGCCTTTCAAGACGATACAAAGCACCACATTTGTGGATCTGTCGTCATTTAACTCCTGAACCGTTTGTGCTAATGACAAATTCCAAATGGAACCTGGAAGCTGAGGGTCAAAGCTTTCATTTGTTATATAACACATTAGAGTTGAGGCCTGCATTGGCCGAGGGGGAGGGGTGGAAGTAGGCGGAGCAGAGAGCAGCAGAGTGCAGTCAGTGAGAGAGAGATGGAAGATTTTATTACTTTTAGCAGCGTTGTTTTTGCAGCGAATTCTTGTAAATTCTTGTATGTCATAGTGATAGTGCTGTTCTGGAGTGTTCTACTAGTGTGTTTTTGCCAAATTTTTCAGTTTTTTGTGCCTTTTTTACTGTTTTTATCTGTATTTTTCCAGTTTGTATAGTTCATTGATAGTTGTATTTTAGCTGTGACTATTATATAAATGTATTTATACATGTAAATATATAGGCAGAGAGCTAGGCAGGGCAGAAAAAGAAGCAGTTTCTGGAAAAGAAGCAGATCATGAATGTTTTTCTCAGTGAAATGAGGGGCTCTGTCTAGAACTAGACAGAAAGTGAAGAAAAAATAAGACCAAAAACATTTAAAAGATGCAACGAGACAAAACAGATGATGAAAAAGATGCAATTAGACAAAAAAGACACAAGACGAAAAAGACGTAACAAGACGAAAAAGATTTAAGCCACGATAAGACAAAAAAAGAGACGAGATGAAAACGATGAAAATTACAAGATGCGAAACATGTGAAAGAGATAAAAGACGCAACAAGTCAAAACAGACACGATTAGACAAAAACTACAAAAAGACTTAATCAGAAACTAATGAAAATGATGCAATAGGATGCACCTTTTTTGCATGAATGCGTTCCACCAATCAGCACAAAGCTCCGCCCCTTAAGAAATTTCCTCAAAACCACCCTTTTCCTTGTTGGTGTTGAACAAACACACACACACGCGCACACACACACACACACACACACACACACTTGGTCTAATTAAGGCGGTGGAAGCAGCTTAGAAACGAAGGCGACGGCAGAGGAGGATGAAGGGTAATGTGAGAGACAGAAAAAAGATCCTCGGCGGAGAAGAGAAAGGGGAGGGGGGTGATAAAGGCAGCGCAGACGGCGAGGTCGTTAACGAGGATTGCATCGCCGTGGCGACGCGGCTAATTGGCTTCCACTCGGTCTTCCTCCCCTGTCGCTTTTCTCCTCCTCTCTGTTTCTCGTCTCCCTCGTGTGTGATGTTGTATTAATGTGTCCTCCTGATACAAGGCCACACACACACACACACACACACACACAGACACACACACACACACACACACTCTGGCTTGTTTAACATTCCAACGGCAACATGTGGCCTTGTCCTCTGTGTGTGTGTGTGTGTGTGTGTGTGTGTGTGTGTGTGTGTGTGTGCACATTACACTTCCCCTTAACCTTGACACACATCAACAGGCGCCGTGAATCAATAACATCAACACTGGCGGAAAGGCGTGGACAACACCAGGAGAGTTAAAGTCAGAGTAAAAGACGTCTCACACCGGGGGTGGAGTCAAATTTAACTAAAGACAGAATACTACAAAAAAAGATGCAGCGAGATGAAAAACACGGAATAAGACAAAAAGGCGGAATAAGATGAAAAAAGCCACGAGATGAAAAACACAAAATAAGACAAAAAGGCGGAATTCGACCAAAAAGACGAAAAGAAAAACATGAAACAAGACAAATAGGGCAGAATAAGATGAAAAAGACACAAGACGAAAAACACAAAATAAGACAAAACGCAACGAGATGAAAAACATGGAATAAGACAAAAAACAAGGAATACGACAAAAAAGGTGGAGTAAAACAAAAAAGACGTAACTAAACGAAAAACATGGAATAAGACAAAAAAGATGCAATGAAATGAAAAACATGGAATAAGACAAAAAAGACAGAATAAGACGAAAATGATGAAATAAGACAAAAAAGGCAGAATAAGACAAAAAAGACACAATGAAACGAAAAACATGAAAAAAGGCGGAATAAGATAAAAAGGATGCAACGAAATGAAAAACACGCAATGAAATGAAAAACGCGGACTAAGACAAAAAAGATGGAATAAGATGAAAAAAAAAAGGCAGAACAAGACAATATTCGTAATGACCAATCTGACTAATCTTTAAGACTAATCTGAGACGTCACAATGACCTTTGACCTTTGGCCACTAAAATTTTCACAGTTTATCCAGTTGATCATCGGTACCAAATTCTGCATCATTCTGTGGAGATGTGTTTTAATGTGGACGTCTACGGTATTTCTGCTCAGATCACAGTTTATTTCCTAATGTAAATTAAAAGAAAGTGAATTTTGTGATGAAACTGATTCTTTTTTGCTCAATTAACAGAATTCGTCAACATATTACATGCCTCTTTTGTCCTTCTGTCTGTCTTCCTTCAGCCCCAGGAACTGGCTCCTCCTCTCCGACGTCCTTGGTCGCCTTCGGATGACGTCAAAGTCTTTTCGGCGGCTTTTCCCGCAGCTCAACGTGCAGTCCATCCCAGAGGACGAGTTCTATCGGCAGGCGTCGCTGTCGCAGCTCCTGACCGGTCCAGATGAGCAGGAGCTGGCCTCCTTCCGGCCTGATGTGAAGGATCCTTTGGAGCTGGTGGAGGCGACCCCGGAGCTGGCCGGCATGCTCGGATCTTCCCTGGAGTTTGTGGACAGTCGCTGGGATTCAATGGAAGCGTCTCCTCCTGCAACACCACCCCCACCGGCATCACCTGCACCGGTGCTGCATATTCCAGTGTCATTACTGAACAGCCGAACAGCGGATCCTGGTGCTAAAGTCGACAAAGGTTTGGAAGACAGAAGTGCAGCCTCTGTGCAAGGGCCTAAAAATCTGGGAAGGTCTACAGCAGAAACAGCTAAAATGGAAGCCAAAATGGATGCTAGAACATGGGAATCACACCCGCAAGGAAATAAAAACATTCCTTCTCTTGCAAATCCTAGTGTAATACTGAACACTAACCTATGGGAACCACAGAAACTACGAAGCAAGACCACGGCACTGAATAACTTTGCTAATCCAGACTCTAAACTAGACTCTAGTGCTTGGGAGCAGCAACAACACAAAAACAAAACCTCTAGCAGCATTCCTGAGACAACCACTGGTGCTAACATGTGGGAACCACAGCGATTACGAAGTCGGAACGCCGTGACCACAAATACTGTGACCTCTGACGCCAGGGGGGACCCTGAACCACAGCGACTGCGGAGTAAAACCACTGGAAATCCTGCGAATTCTAACGGGAAAGTGAACGCTAACGTTTGGAAACAGCAAAATCAGGGTGGAAAGAATGGTGCGATTTTAGTCTCTACAAATGACGGCAGCGCTGTGGATGGTAACGTTTGGGAACCGCAACGACTGAGAAGTAAGAACGCTACAATCAGCTGCTCTTCGAAGTCGGACTCTACAGCGGACGCAAACATTTGGGAACGCAAGGGAGTGAAGCGGCAAGTTGAGAACAGCACAGAAACAAAAAGAGAAGCTAATTCATTGGAACCCCAAACACTAGGACCTAAAACCTTTAAGTTGGATGCCTCATGGCCGCGGAACTTCGGCAACGTTCGCGTCCACATCAGGGACCTTGGGTTGAGTGTTGGGATTGGTAACATACGAAAGGATGTGAAGAAAGAGCAAGGCAAGGTTGTTGGGAAGACTTCCAGGATTAAGACCAGGACATGACCCAGTGTGATGATGTGTTGCACAGCTCAATCACCAGTAAAAGATGTAGCCATTGGACATTTCAGGAAACAAAATATACGCGAAACTACAGCGTTACTCGCCTTTGAAGAATGTGATACTGTTTTAACAATAGTTCAATCGTCAGGAGGGCGGGGCGCTGGATGGTGGGTTGACAAAATCCAGAAATTTAACACGAGAAACTGGATTGACTGGATTTGAATTTTATTTTTCACACCCGTCTGTAGGTTAGGGTACGGCGTCCTACTTTATTTAGGTATTTAGCGTTAGCGGTTGCTCACATCATGATAAATGTTGAATAATTATTTCTTTCAAGTTTCGTGGCTGATTCTTTTGGTGCTAACGATCCAGATTTGTGTTTATATCTACCAAGCTTTCCTGGAAACAGTGCAATGTTTTAGGTCTTTTAAACAGAATAAAGTATAGCAAATATTGATAAAACGCTAACGATATTTACCACAACTCTAACCTATATTGCGGTAAATATTGAGGGTTAGGGTTAGGAAAAGATCCAGATTGGTTCAAGCATTACTTCAGACATTTTGACTCATGTTTTATCAGACTTACGGTATCCCTTTAAACAAAAACATAAAAACCTATAACTTTTGTTACACATATGTGGATATACATGTACCCTGAATTGTATTGTTGGTTCAGAAATGTTATCATTAGATTATTGCGTGCTTGCAGAAATGTACAATGGTATCATTTTACTCTGTCGACTGGGTTATGATGGGAAGTTGAAACGTACCTGTACATATTGTAAATGCCAGTGTTTGGACGCTGAATTGGACGGTAAACCTGTAACAGTATCGTGTGGTAAACTGTACATATGCTACTTTTTATTTACGAGTTTCTGTATCGGCTCTTTGTAAAAATAGTCCAATGTAAATACGCTGCTATGTGTTCAGTTTATCTGTTCTGGTCACCTTTGTCTGTAATTTTGTATCAGCATCCTGTTGGCCTTGTCACTGAACTATTTATTGTCCAATAAATATGAAGAAGGAAGAAGAAGTCGCTTCTTGTCTAAACTGGAATACAGAATGTAAGCTGCAAGTGGTAAAGTCTGGGTGAGGGTTTTTACCCCTTGTGTTGGATAAAGTAATATCCAGTATAAGTGTAACTGTGTCATGTCTAGGGCTGCATCTACATTTGATCTAGATCATTATTTTATCCATTCGTCAGTGGTTTATTTAATGTTTTTTAATGACCTACAGTGATGTCCTCAAACGTCTGGTTTTACTGCAACCAATCAAATTACTTTAGGGTTCATTTACATCTTTCATTGCATCTGTGCTGGAACATGTTGATCTAAACCTGTCGAGAACTTTTGATGGTTCCGTCCAGATGCTGAAGCTGCCCGTTCCACAGACACTAATGCAGCCCCAGACCATCACAGATTCAGTGTTGACAACCCCCGAAGGTCCCTGTCCTCTATAGTCCAATAGACGGTATCCATGTTAACAAATAGAATCTCACATTCTGATTGGTCTGACCTCAGATCAGTTTGACACTCTGCCTCAGTCCATTTTAATGAGCGTCGGTCCAGAGAAGATGACATCAGGTCTGGATTGTGTTCACATACGGGTTCTTCTCTACATGATGGAGCCTTAGCCTGCATTTGTGGATGTGACGGTGGTTTATGGAGGTGTTTCTGAGTTCAATCACAGAATCACGAGTGGTTTTAATGCAGTGCAGCCTGAAGACCTGGACGTCATCCAGAACCAGGACTGAGGTTCAGCCTCGTCCCTTGAGCTCAGAGGTTTATTCAGATTCTCTGAGTCTTTCCGTTCTATTATGTGCTGGAGATGATGATGATGATTCAAAGCTTTTGAAGAACATTATTCTGAAATGGTTCCAGAGATTGTAGACTTTTTCCTCAAATTGGTGAAAGTCTAAACCTCTGACTCTATAAGATCATTTTTTTCATGTCCAGTCATGCTGATAATTGACCTCATTTGTTGTAAAATGCTCCTCCAGTTGTTTCTTTTGGTTACATACTTATTTAAGTTCTGCAGCCTTTTATTGCCTCCGTCCCAACTTTTAAGAGACATGTTCCTTCTATTAAACTGAAAATTGCCTTATTTGCTTAAAATCGTTCACTTTCTCAGTTTAATCACTACATTTTTTTATGTTTGACTGTTAAAAACGTGGCTTTATGAGATTTGTAAATCAGTGTTTTCTAGTGTTATATACGTTTTCCACAGTGTCCCAGATTTTGGGGAGTTTGGGTTGTGGAATCAACTCACACTTGGACTGAACTGGAGATCTGAGGCCGAACCTGGACACCAGCGGTTCCACGTTTGCTGTATCAGGCATTTGTTGGCGTGCGTTCACGTCCGGTCATGTAATTGGACGCTCATTTGCATTTAATTCCAGCCCTAACGTCAGCTGGCTGTGCCTGAATGTTAAACAGCCTCTAATTAAAGGCGGCGCAGTGAAACACGGCAACGTTTTATTTCTGCCTGACGGGAAATTAAATTCCACTGATTGGACCGCCGGCCGCTCTCCCGCTCGCCGCCTCCGTCGGGAAAATAAAAAAGACGAGCTGAGAGGAAATGTGACACGGGAGGAGGTTTTATTCCAACGGAGACGTTCGACTGCAGAGGGGAAATAAATTAAACAGGTTGGCGAGGAAAACGCTGTAGGACGCGTTATTAGTCAACACAATCAATCTGCTGCTTCAAGTGTAACGAGTAGAAATGCAGCCTTTTATCTGGACAAAATGAAAACAGAAACCAGGTTCTTATAGGTTTCAACTCTTTACTCTTTTATATTTTAATAAATCTGTCAGATTTCAGGTCAGTTCTCTAAACAGTTTTAGTCCAAAACCACCATCATTGTTTTTTCCAGGTTAGGTCATAATAATGAAAAGGCGACTTAATACAACTATGGCAACACATTTACCGACACTAATAGATTTTCCATTGACCCTCAAATGCTCGAATAGAGCATAAAAATTTGCCTAATGGAAAAACAACAATTTCACCAAAACTCTTGTTTTTTGATTAAACGTTTTTGCGTTGGCAAGAGGTGGTTTTTCAGCCGTAGCACAAATGGTTTATCACGCAAAACTGCAATGGAAAGACCTTTTTCTGCAACTAGAGTCACATGAATTAAAAAAAAACACAAAAAAAAAAACAAAAACATGTTGATGGTCGTTACAACAAGAGAAGGAGAGTTTTAAAAGAAACGTGTGTGTATGTTTGGACACACCAGGAAACTGAATCATTTTTGAATTTAGTACGGGATAGAGGGCTAATATATAATAATAATAATGAATATATCTGTAAATCAACACCATATTTACGTTCGTCACCATGTTTATGGAATGACTTCTCATGTTATCTTGCGATAATAAATCAACAAATCGTTGCATTTGTAATTTAATGGAAAAACTGACATTGCGTACTTCTGTTTTTTCGACGTTTAGTAAATATCGGTGAAATTTTGCGCAGATGTCCAGTGGAAAAGCGACCACAGATGAATTTTATCGATTCAGGTTCTTAATGAGCTCAATAAAATAAAATAACTAATGAATCTTTCGCCTGAGGTGTTCACCGAACCTGCTCCTGTGATTCATCAAAATGAGATGTATCGGATGATTCGGAGTTTTCCAGACGTCCTCCACCTTACCCAGAGTGCACCTCTTCACCCCAGTCCCCAGTGTCCCTCTGTCCACTCCACCTACATCAGTGGGCTAAAGTCAGGGCTTCAACTTCCTGAATCCCACCACTGTTTTGGTCTTGGAGGTCTTCAATAGGAGGTACTTTTGTGACTCCAGGTCCCTGTGCTTCTCATAATGTCCATTCCTGATACGCGAGATAATAGCTGTATCATCAGCATATTTTTGGATGTAACAGTTGTGCTTAAATTCAGATGTACAATGTGAATGTGAAGGGAGCCGAGACGGTGCCCTGTGGAACCCCAATGCTACCTATTCCTGCCTGAGATACATGGTTCCCCAGCTTAATGATTGGTGCTCTTTCCGTCCGGTGGTCTGTGATCCTGGAAACAAAGGAGGGATCCACGCCCATCGTTCAGAGCTGGTCTCTGAGTATTATGGGATGGATTGTATTGGATGCACTTGAAAAATCAAGGTTGCTCCAGTTTCGTTTGCAGCAGTTTGGTCTTTTCAGGATGTGCTTTTCCTCAGCTTGGAAACCACGTCCTCATTTTACCGAACAGTCGCTGAAAATATTTGAAACCAACATTCTTTAGGGACGAAATTGTAGCTCAGAGCTCGGTGACGATAAACATGTTCACATCAGATATTGATTCAATTATTTTTTCTTCACAACTTAAAGGTTTCATTTTGTCTCAGACGTTTTTATTCTTATGCTCATGAAAGTTGTTAATTTGATAGATTTCATCCATTTGCATCATTTTTGTCATTTTATTCTGTTGAATCTTGTTCATCTTGTTGCGTTTTTTCCAAGGTTTTCTATTTTTTGTTCTCATTTTGTCTTTTTTTCGTGCCGTTTGTGTTTCATCTTGTTGCATCTTTTGTCTTTTTTGTTTTGCCGTTTTATTCTCATCTTCTCTTTTTTCTGCTGTTTTTGTTTTGTCTATCAAAAAATGTATTGCTTTCCCATTTTCTTGGATTGTTTTGTCATTTTTGTAAAAAAAAAAAAAGTCTTGCTTCTTTTTGTTTCTTTAGCCTTTTTTTGTTGTGTTTTTTGTCCTATTCATCTTTTTTTTGTCTTTTTTTTGGCTTATTGCACCTTTTTATGTGTTTTGTTTTCTTTCTCTTGTGTCTCTATACATCTCTAAATGTTTATGTCCTTTTTATTCTGTTGTCATTTATATGCTGTTTGTTTCATGTTGGGTTTTTTTGTAAAATATTTTATAGTTTTTTGTCAGATCTTTTTGTTTTTTGTCACAGTGCTATTCTTGGCTCTTTTTTTTTGCTATATATATTTTTTGCGTTTTTTTTTTTATCTTGTTGCATCTTTTGTGGTTTTTGTCTATTTTGTTTTGTTGCATTTTTTAGTCCTTTTTGTCTTTTTTTTGTCTTTTTTGTTCAGTTTTCTTTTATCTTGTGTCACTTTTTGTCTTTTGTATTTTTTCCTGTCGTTTCTTGTTACATTTTTGTGTTTTTATTGTTGTCTTGTCATCTATTTTATGTAGTTTTGTTTTAAGCTTTTTGCGACTTGTTTTTTTTTCTTTTTTGTCTTTTTTGTCAGTTTTTTTCCTTTTTATCTTTTCTTTCATCTCTTTGTCTGTTTTTGTTTTAGCTGATATAAATGAGGAGTAAACTAATAGACAAATAGACGCCTTCACAGTTGTTGTCGTTAGCTGCTCCGCTAATGTTTGCGGCTTCGTGTTTTTGTCGTTTCCGTGGCGACACTGACTCTGAGAAACGAAGCAGAGAAACGAGAGCCTGTCCCTTTAAGTGGTGATAAATGAGGCGTCCGGCGGTGTCGGGTTTCATCGCCATCACACACACACACACACACACGCACGCACACGCACACGCACGCACGCACACACACACACACACACACACACACACAC
>JAPQRP010000014.1:885603-900343 GCA_037367295.1 Apogon hyalosoma
ATCGTTTGCTGTGACATGCTGAATGTATCATTCTGCTGTGACATGTCAAATGACAATAAAGCTATCAATTCAATTCAATCAATTCAATTCAATTACTGAGTACTTTTGGAGTAATCATACTCCAAAATCAGTTTTGTCTGTTTCTGGCTTAATAAAACAACTTTAATCTGAGCTTTTATGGACATCTACATGATCAGAAAATTTAATCAAGGAAAATACATGATTTACACTGAAAAAACACAAAATACAGAGGATAATGGTGATAAATCAATTAGGAATGATTAAATACGTAGAAAAATTTATTTGTGAACTGCTAGAGACATGGATTTTTATGGGTTAAACCAACATGGTAATGTAATGATAATAACAATAATAATAATATACTGTAAAGCTGAAGTGTCCCATATTAGGAAAATTGACCCAACGTTAAAATGAAAACCTTTAGATGTAACATACTGCTGTTTCTTTGTCCGTTGAGAAACCCTGTGCTAGACTGAATAAGTTCTTCACATACATTTTAGACATTATCCAGACGGTGGACAGTCAGGGCATACAGCCTAACCAAACAGAGACATAAACGCTCCAGTTCCATGGGATGAAGCCCAATTTATGAGGGATTCTGTGATCCCGGTGAGGCAGAAAAGCGCAGCTCCTCATTGTGTTCGAGCGGGAAATGCCGAAATTCCGCAACTTTTAATTCAAAAATAATCAGAATTATTGAAATCGCACGAATAATAAGTTTATAGTATAGATCAGCGGACAAATATCAACATTTATTTTATTCTATCAGCATTTTTTTTTTCTTCCTTTTCATGATGACCGGATGTCGCTGTTCTACTCGTTTCTCAAAAACACACGTAGAAAACCACACTCACACAAAGCACACCGAATGCTGTAGTCACGTGTCCAATCCAAACTCATAAAAACCCTCTACTCACATGGAAGACACCGTTCAGGTCACAGAAGCCTTCGGTTTTCCTCGAGCGGACTTGGAAACATTCAGATGTGAACGTGAAGGAGTTAGTTTTTACCCCAACACTTGGGAAAAAAAAAAACAGCCGAAGTCAGTCTGGAAAACCGCCGCATATACAAGAACAACGAACATGGTAGTCCGATTTCGAATTTGCGAAGCCTAGGTGATAGGGGAAATACCGCCTGTCTTGCTTCTGATTGGCTGCAACGGCTCTTCTCCGATTGGCTGCTTGATCTGGCAATCAACTCACACGCTGGGCAGGCTTATGGGGCAGGCTGCCAGCTGCCACTCAAACTGTCAAGCACCAGTAGAGGCATCACTTCATAATAATAATAATAATAATCATCATAATAATAATAGTCTATAACTGGTTCTTGTTTAAGTCTAATATACATCCACACACTACGAGGCAGTCCACAGTTTCCACATTATGAAATATCAAACTCTCAGTCAAAAACACTACCTTAATCTCATTATTGAAATCCAGACTCAAATTCTTTCTGCTAAAGAAGTAATTCTACATTTCATACCACTATGCTGTTCATTTTAAACATTTGTCATGGTTGTGAAAATGAAATCCTATATGAGTATTGATTGTTTGTTTTCACAATAGTAAAATATTGTCTATTTATTCTGTATACTTGTGATTTTTTAAAGATCCACATGTGAAGCCAATGACAAATTTTCATATCTGTGGACAGTAAAGTGATTATTATTATTATTACTATGCTTTACTCACACAGGACAGTGACATATGTTCTGGCCGACTCACTGAGACTGAGACACACGGACAACAAGGTTTGAAGTTTTCAATCAAATATCTGATCTTAAGGGACATGGACGGTAGATGAACAGAACAAAATGAACAGTCTGTCTGTTACATGGACACAGAGGCACACGGACAACAGAAGAGCCTTTGGAGCCAATCAGAGGCAAGAAAGGCGGTACCTTCTCCTACCATCCTACGTCCGGATTGGATCTGGAGGACAAAGACACTCTAAGGCAGTCCGGGAGGAACAGGTCCAGGTATGACGTTTCCGCCTGAAGGAAGGAAGGTCATGTACAGACATTGTTTTGAAGTAGATTTAGTAGTTCTTACACTAATATTCCTTTGGATTTTAACCCATTCTCTCATTAATTCTCAAATTTCACACTTTGACCCAAGACTGTATCTTGGAAACTTCAGCCAACCAGCATTTAGGACTTGATTTAACTTTATTAGTGACTCCAATTTGGTAAAGTTGAACTACTTTTATTCTGGAAGCATTTTACTTGTAGACCAGTGTGACCTGATGAATTAATTGTACCTGTAATTCCTGTTCATGTCCAGTAGGTAGAGCAGAAGAATCAACAATGATGACACTCATCCTCATCCAGGACCATGAACACTGTAAAAAATGTTTGTTCAGCTGCAATTAGGTTTTATTTTGTCCTAAATGGGCAGTAGAATTTATCTGTGATGGAACAGAATTAGTGTCACTTAATGAAATTACAGCTGTCTGCGAAAAGTTACATTTTACTTTATTTGGACTGAAAATACTGTTAATATTTTGTTATTACAATCGTTTGTTGTCACTTGTGTCCAATACACTCATTTCTGCCCAAACACATGGAAGATTTTACCTTCTGTATTACAGCACCCTCTAAATAAGTCAATAAATAAATATACTCTCTACATAAGGTAAAGTAAAATAAGACAAAACAATGACATAAAAAAACAGAATAAATTAAAACAAAAAAATTAAAAAATGAAAAACAAAATAAAATTTTAAAAAGACAAAAAAGAAATAAAACAAAAATAAAAACCAAATACTAAAATAAAAATAGAATAAAACAAAACAGAAAAAACTAAATGAAAACTAAATGAAAAAAAAAACCAGAATATAACAAAATAAAACATAAAAATAAAACATATAATAAACTAAAACTAAACTCTTCCCATTGTTTCAGTGCATGTTCTGTCTTACATTTCCCACCTGTGAATCTTTGAACCTCTACATGACAACACTGGAGGGATGTTTTCAGGACTTTAAATCGCTGTAGGAGGTTAACCTGCTCTGGTTTCACTGAGGCACCGCTGGGGTTTCACAGTTTTCAACAAAAGGAGGCAAATAGAGGGAAAAAAAAGAGCAGCGAGGAAGAAAAAGGGTCAAGTTTCACAGTTATTCAAGTCTACAACAGCCCGTACAAAGTTTAGGCTTTTATTGTGAAAAACTGTACAAGCACAAACACCAAAAGACAAGGAAAGAGGCTTTAAAGTTCTCATAAATACATGGGTTCTTTTTAAGGAGAATATTTACAGATGTTGGAAAAATGAGTCAGACATTCAGAAGAAAATGGACAATGGAGGTGCATTTGGTCCAATCCAGGACCATGTTTTTCACAAGTCCTTGGTCCTCATGTCCTCAGTGGGCCCAGGTTTCATACTGTCGTCTCACCCTGGTTGTTGCTGCTCAGTCTTTGGTAGAACTGACGCCATGACTGCAGCGTCTTCCCTGACCAGATCCAGAACCCTGATGTGATTCCTACAATCATGGTCATGAGGTATTTAATCATGAAGACGGTGAAGTCCGGCGTCATCGGTGCAAAGTTTCCTGCAGGACACGGGACGGCAAAGCGCTTGCAGGTCTGCATGTGCCACGTGGTCTCCCAGCGGCGGCGGAAGGCCTGCTCGTAGAAGTAGCAGGCGATGACGATGGTGGCGGGCACCGTGTACAGGACGCTGAACACACCGATCCGCACCATCAGCTTCTCCAACTTCTCTGTCTTGGTGCCGTCATGTTTCATGATGGTGCGGATGCGGAACAGTGACACGAATCCGGCCAGGAGGAAGGAGGTGCCGATGAAGAGGTAAACGAAGAGCGGTGCCAACACGAAACCCCTCAGTGCGTCCACACTGTAGACACCAACGTAGCAGACACCGGTGAGCAGGTCGCCGTCCACCTGACCCACAGCCAGGATGGTGATGGTCTTCACCGCCGGCACCGCCCACGCTGCTAAGTGGAAATACTGTGAGTTGGCCTCGATGGCCTCGTGACCCCATTTCATCCCTGCTGACAGGAACCAGGTGAGGGACAGGATCACCCACCAGATGGAGCTGGCCATGCCAAAGAAATACAGAATCATAAAGAGGATGGTGCAGCCTTCCTTCTTGGTGCCCTGAGTCACTAGCTTGTACCCGTCCACCTTAAAATTGTCAACACACACCACTTTGTCCTCCAGCAGGAAGCCAGCACTGTAGGCAACTGCCACCATGAAGTAGCAGCCAGACAGGAAGATGATGGGTCTCTCTGGGTACCGGAAGCGCCTCATGTCCACCAGGTAGGTGAGCACGGTGAACAGGGTGCTCACACAACACAGGATGGACCAGATGCCCACCCACAGCCGGCCAAATTTCAACTCCTCCTCACGGAAGTACATCAGTCCATTGGGTTTTGAGGGCTCACAGGGGGCACCACAGTCCTTCACCCCAAGAAAGTGGTAGTTGAGGTAGGAAGGCACCTGGAGCTGCAGGGGGCAGGAGAAGGGCTGGTTGGGCCGGATGTAGGAGGGCAAGGTGATGAGTTCAGGGAGGTTGGGGGTCGGGTCAGATGTGGGTCCGTCAGCGTCTGATGTGTTCTGACCCACACAGATCTCTCCAGCGCCGTGGACTGGAAAGTTCTCACAACGCAGCCTCTCAGGCCACTGGAAGCCGAACTTGTTCATGAGGGCCTCACAGCCCTGACGGGCCCGGTCGCACAGGGACCGGCAGGGTGGGATGGCCTGCTCCAGCACCGTGCACACTGGAGCATACATGGAGCACAGGAAAAACTTCAGGTCTGGAGAACACTGGACTTTGACCAGTGGGTAGAACTGGTGGACCTCCAGCCCCGCGTCCTCCTGGTTGGTGTGGCCCAGCAGATTGGGCATGATGGTCTGGTTGTAGGCGATGTCTGTGCAGAGGGGGATGGAGATGGGCTGGCAGAAGCCGTGCTCTGGAATGGAAATCCCCTTCTCATACTGAGCCGCACTGGGCTGCAGGAGGAGCCCAAAGACCGGAGCGTAGAGCATCCACAGCCGGGTTCCCCCCACGGCCATGACGGAAACACAACCCCACAGAGGGAGGGAGGGCCAAACTACAGACAGTGGAGAGTCTTCAGCCCAACAGCACTGAGCACGAGCACGGACGAACCCCGCTTTTATTCATCCTCCACTGCGACTCAGCAGCCAATTAGATCCACTTTCCAACATCAGCAGGAGAAAAGCAACAGTTGGAAACTCCGCAAAGTCCTGCGCGCGAAGCATCCGAGCGCACAGACACCGTCCCTCCTGGAGCGCGTGGTCCGCATTCAGGAGTCCCGTCTCGTCCCGTCAGTCGCAAAACCCACGCGCGAGGAGCGGCTCGCGGCTCCGTAGCGGACCGACTGGACTCTGCGTTCAGCCCCGGGACGGTTTCCAGGCCTCCCGTCCTTCGGAGGGGGCGCCTGGAAACTCCGCTCTCCTCCAATCAGCGCGTTTGTTTTGTCACGTCTGGACGCTCATTGGGTGCAAGGGGAGGGGCCGGGGTGGGATTGAGGTCTTTAATATTACTGCAGGGACCGAGACGAGTTCATTCTGGACCGGAATCCTGTACCCAGACAGAACACCATGGGGCCCCCCCCCAAAAAAAAAAAAAAAAAAAAAAAGATTTGACATATCCGAACAGCCCGTAAACGCATCAGTATGAATACGATGATCAAACACATTCTGCGGTTAGAAAGTTAAATTTCTTCATTTCTACATAACTCTACAAACCACTGGGTTTAGATGTTCCAACCATCTACTTAATAACAATAATTATAACTATCATTTCATTTACCTGGATTTGAATAATTTTACACTAGTTTAACACATTTACATTATTGGAATCATAACATGCTCCTTCTTCTTGTTATTTACGTGATTTTTGTCCTGTAACTTATTCCGGTTCATCCACGTTTCAGAGATGTTTCATCTACGTTCAAAAGTTGAAATAAAGTAAAAACGTGCCGCTTAAATAAGAAACTTCATGATGTAATGTGATAATAATCTGCTTTTGTTTTTCATGGTTCAAACTATCAAAGTGTAAAAACTGAAAGAAAGAAAGAAAGAAAGAAAGAAAGAAAGAAAGAAAGAAAGAAAGAAAGAAAGAAAGAAAGAAAAGCTGTGAATCATCTAGAACAGGGATGGCAAACATTTGGCCTGGGGGCCAAAAGCAGCTCGCCAAAGGTTCCAATCCGGCCCGTGGGATGAATTTGCAAAATGGAAAAATTACACTGAAATATATTAAGTCAAGGGTGTCAAATTGCATTATGAAAATATTCAGTTACAGACTATTCTCACAGTAAAATGTGAATCACCTGAAATGTTTTAAGAAAAATAAGTTTCATTTTAACAAAAAAAAAAAAACAGATTCACTGCAATCTGTAAATTGTGTTAATAAACTGAGACATAATATTCTTGAAATTGCACTTTTTTTTCTTAAATGTCAGGTTGTGCATGGTTGTTGAGGTTATACATATTTTCATAATGCAATTTGACATTTTTTACACTAAAAGTGAAAAAATTTGTATTATTAGGTATGTAAAAGTTATTTTGCCTATAATTTTACTAATCCAGCCCACATTGTGCTGTATTTAAAATGAGTTTGACACCCATGATCTAGAATATACACCCCAATATGATCTAAAGTGGATCAGACCAATAAAATAACATAACCTATAAATTATGACAAGTCCTATCCTTTCACTCTTATAGTAAAAAAAGATAAATTACGATTCAAATATTTACATCTACAAAATAGACTTTTAAAAAAATATGTCAACCATTAAAAATCTTAGATTTCTTAAGAGTAATTTTAACAATATCTTGCCTCAGTTTATCATTTACACATTACAACTTACAGATCACAGTGGATCTACAAATACACAAAACATTTAGGAACAGGAATAGAATTTGTAAAGTTATACTTCTTGAGACATTTCAGGTTGTTCATACACTAACTATAAAGTTGGAATAATTTCTTTTTCAGACCCATTCCAGTTTGAAGAACAGGTATTTTATTATACACTTTCCCAAAGATCAGACCCATTTCCTGCGAAACACTTGATTCATTTATACTTATGACCCACGAAGTCACCATCATCCCTGTGACCTTTGACTTGCAACTGTGTTCGTTGCATAATAAACCTATTTTCCTCTACAGGAAAAACCTCAGCATGTGTTCTCCAAATCCGTAAAATAGTTTAGAATCTAGATATTACCCATCAGCCCCTACGTTTTACCAGTAACGAGTCAATAAAACATCATATCTGCACTAAAGATGTAACAATAAATCAAATCATTGTCGACCACTGAATTAATCATCTATCAGTTATTTATCACAGAAAAAGTAAACGTCCTGATTCCATCCCTGTAAATGTGAAAACTTTCTGCTTCCTTTCCACCTCTGTGACAGTAAAGTAGATATTTCTGGGTCATTCTGAGGTTTGAGAAGAATTTCACCACCAGTTTTTGACATTTTTTAGACCAAACAATTAATCAGTTAATGTAGAATTGGTTAATGTAAAAAAAAAAAAAATCCATCCAAGACATTTTGTGCAACAGTCGAGGGAGTCTCACTCAGTCTGGTATTTATTTCCATCGTTCCTAAAAGCTGAGAGAAGAGACGGCAAGTGAACGCAGCGTAAACAGAGCACCGGCTAACCCAAACATGCTGCCGCCATCGCCCCTTTTTAGGCCACGGCCTTTCAAAATAAAAGGCTGGGATGTCTGAAAGGCCCCATTTGTCTTCTTTGGCTGGTTTTGTTTAAGTGAAAGGCTTTTTTGTTCTGTAGGGGACACTTATAGGAATATAAACTGTAGGGGGGGGTACAGTATGTGAGGAAATGGAGGAGGAAGACGTAAAAGGCTCTTAATTTGTATCTGATGTGTTTGATCAAATGGAATGACACTGATGATATATGATAGCTGAGTCGCTTTTCGGACAAACTAGCTAAACAGGTCAAGTCCTGAAATATGAGCGACCTGTTTGCTTGTGAGACTGATCTCATGAAATGGCGTTGTATGTCATGCCAATTTTTATGGTATTTGGTGTGCTATACGTATGCATTTTTAACCTTTCACGTATTATTCAACGCCATTTGATCGTGTGTCAATGTGTGCAAAGGTCTCTGGTTCACATAACCCTAACTGCTAACCCTCGGTATTTGACACATCGATTCAGGTTGTTTCAGAAGTGCTAAAGAGGCTAAAGAAGAACTGATGCTAATAGCTAACACTGTCGAGTTAGTTTCATGTTCGATAGTGAACTACTTGGTGAAAATATGTTTAATTATAGTATTATGTTGGCTCAAAAAACTGGCAAATAGAAACTACAGCTGAAATACTTACAAAATTCACTATTATCTACTGTGATTTCCACATTAGTAAAATATTTCCAATGTCAACCGTACAAATACAGTGTTTTGTTGAGTTGATGGTAAAAAATGAAGCTTTAGTTTTGTTCTGTATTTATTTGCCAGTTGCAGTAACTTAACAATACAATGCACTGTACACATAGACCATGTAATCCAAAACCAATTAATGGTAAGCGTCGCTAATAGAACAGTTAAAAACTGGGGCATTAACCATAAGACCTGGGCTGTAAACATGATTTTTGCTACTGTAGTACTGGACATCCTACCGTGGAGCTCTATGGGGACTGACTCTCCTAAGGAGCCTCTAGTGGTCATTTTAGGAAGTGGAGGTTTTGATATCAGCATTGGTTTAATTTTTCAATCCAACCCCTGAAAAATTAAAGTAAATTGATTGTCAGCTCCGACGCCAATTCCTGCTGTAATCATGTTCCCGAACTACAACTCCCAGAATGCATTTCACCCACGTACATCCAATCACAGAGCCTCAAACTGCATTAGCTGCTCGGCTAAAGATGACGCTCAAACCGCGGTACAGTCAAATCAGTGGGAGGAATTCAGTAACCATGGAAACGCCTACACAGTTGCAACAGTGTCACTCTAAATGGCTCCTTCTGCACGGCAACAGCGTCGATTGGTGAAAAATAGTGTGAATAATTCAAACTGGAGCGCAGAATCAAAATTTGAGGGTTGTGGGTTTGAGGCCCCGGAGGGTCTCCGAGGTTCTGGTCTGGAACCGGACCGTGTTCTGGTGCTGTGGTATGGTGTCGGGGTTGGGGGTTGGCAGACTTTTGGCGTTCCTCGCTCGGCCTCGTCTGTGGTGTTGAGATCTGACGCAACAGGCTGAAAGCTCGTCAACCTTCAGACACTAGTTGAGCTCCATCGCCCCGGAGACGCCGCCACTAACACCGCTCCCTGATTGGCCCATGTCACCTCCTCTTCTTCTTGTGGTTTTCTTCCCCCATTCACAGTGGGAACAGGAGCCCCTCCAGCTACAAAACAACCCACCCCCACCCCCACCCATGCTCCGGACCCCACCCCCTCCTCATGAAAAGCCACCATGTGAAGGGGGCCGGCGGAGATTCCTGCACAGTGGAGGCTATGTTAAAGAGCAGATGATATTAACATCCTATTACCATCCCATTCATGCACATTAACATGACAAGCTGCCTGAAGGGGGGCCCAGATGCACTCTGGGACAGCATGGACAATGGTGCTCCGCCCACAGGTCAGAGCTGGATTGGACTGGGGGGGGCGGGGTTAAAAAAAAAGAATAAGAAGTAGTGAGGCTAAAAAGAGGACAAAGAGGGTCTGTGAGGGGGCGGGACCAGCTCAGCTCTGGTTGGGAAAAAGAAACCTGAGATGGTTTTCACACATCAGGAGGTCAGGACCCCCCCCCCCCCAACACACACACACACCTGGGACTTTCCTCCAGACAGAAAACTATTCGATTCATTTGTATTTACAAGACCGACCTCTATGTTTTTAGACACTTTCAGTTGTAAATTCATTATTAGCCTTAAATTCAAAACAATAACAAAAAACTTATCTTGGAACTTTAAAATCAGCCCAAAGGTCGTTTCCTAAAATATACCAATGTATTGTTGTTGAATGTTTCTGTTTTACTTTATTTTCATGAACCTGGTTGAGTATTTTTGATGCTAAACGGACATTTCCCTAGATACATAACAATGGTGAAGTCCTGACTAAAAACTAAAATGCCATAAAAACATCAGCTTTCATGAGTCTGTCTTGAAAATTAGATGTATAGTTCCTGAACATGTCATTCTGTCATCTCTGTTTGACTTCTGCAACATAAAGATCAGTTTTATCACTAGAGCCTGAAAACAGAAACTGCAAAAAGGAGCCAAATATTCTTAAATAAAACCAGAACTTTTGCCGATTGTGTTGATTCCTCTGCTGGGAAAATACTTTATTATGTTCTAGTCAAACGTGGATGAATATAAGCTGGAATGACTGATGTTATGCTCTTTTCATTGACAAAATGAAAATAAAAACACATCTCTCAGGTTCCATTTGAGGCCTTGTCGACCAGTCTGTAGAGGTGGAAAAACTAAGATTTTAAGGACATGCAATGCATTTAAAAAACACAGTTCCATCCATAAAACATATTATATTTGATGGTAAAATCAAACTCCTGAATTCATCCTAAAAGACACAATAATCCACGTTGAGTTCTGAGATTTACGTCGGAATCACAACTCAATAATCCAGTGTAACGACTACGTTTCATTGAACAAATGAACTAAGAGGATTTCAGACTTTGAGTTAGTGCCATTTACATATCGACAACAGAGAAAAATATTCTGTTTCAGGAAAGTTTGCATCTTAAGTCAGGTTTCAGAAAACTGGATGACCCCTATGACCTTTAACTCTACAGCAGCTGCTATGGTTTGGCTTAGAGCGAAGATGACATCTTGGATTTTCCAGGAAAATTAATGTGAAAAGTGAAGAATTTTTGTTCATATATGTTACAACTAAGCTTCAGAGTCTACAAAGTAATTAGATTCTAGATATTGGAAATCATACAGCCCAATATGTGTAGTGTATGATTATTATTATTACATAGGCAAGTAAGCAAATATACAGCTATGATGTGACTGTATTAATACATTGCAATTCTTATAATAATATGATAGGATTTACTGGTGGTGGTAGTAATAAGAATGTTATTGTAGGTATAATTGTATTTTGAGGGTATAACATATATTGATGTAACAAACATTTTGATATAAGAGTATATATGGTGTATATTTGTATGTATGTATATGTAGATCAGCACAGTAACTGATAAATAACAACTCCTTATTTTTGTCTTTCTTTTAGTGCAAAAAAAAAATGCAATTTTAACAATATTCTGCCTCAATTTATCATTTACGCATGTGCATTACAATTCACAGATCACTGTGGATCTACAAATACACAAAACATTTAAGAATAATATTGTCAAAAAAATTCCACTTCTCTCAGGTATTTTCACATTCATTCAGGTTCTTTTTTTGTTTTTGAAAGGATAGTTTCACCAAAAAAATGAGTTTGACATCCTTGATTGTTAATATCTTCATTGTAAATTTTGCATTTCACAAATTCACCCCATGGGTGGGATTGGACTCCGCGGCAGGCCAGTTTTGGCCCACGACCCGTATGTTTGACACCCCTGGTCTAAACTATGTTTGTCTTGTTTTTTTGTTGTCGCGTACAGAAATGACAATGACAACCTTCATCAGGTTTGGGTTCTTATCATTATCTTATTGTTATTCTTTTCCCTCCAAATTTGCTAAAACCAAACATTACACCTCCCTGCCCCCCACCTACACCCCGCCCCTCTGGTGACCTGCTGATCCCAGGAGGTCAGAGGTCGTAGAGATCCAAAGTGTGGAGAGCAGAAGTAGTGGAGATTACTGTGGTCACAATTTAAAAGTAGGAGGAGGTGAAAGTGAAACTGAGTGTAATTTTACTTCTAAAATTTAGGAATAAATGGACAGATGAACGGACGGACGCTGCCTCTCCTCTGACAGTAAACAGCAGCTTCTCACATGTTCATCCTTCATCATGTGAATCTCATCACCCTCAACTCAATCAGTGTCAATCGAGTTTTGTCTCATTCACAACAACTACCAACGCTGCCGCCGGACACTACGTTGTCATGGCAATGAGGCAGCCGAGGTGTTGCGACAGAGCGGGTTAGTGTTCCAGGGTGTTTAAATGCAGATCACATGCTGCTTCACACAGCGGAAACAGGCTGCATTAAAACACTTTTATGGTCTGTTATGATTCTGTTCCCCATCATATACATGTTTGTTTTGTCTTTAGGGTTTATTTTGTTCAGATTCTGCACAAACACTAACCAACATCTCAGTGCTTTAAATCCAATCCAACTGAAGAAAAAGAACAAAATAAGCACGACAAGCATGACAAGGATCTGATATCTATCTATCTATATATATATATATATATATATAATTTGGGACAAATGGACTTTCATGTTATTCTTTTACTCATGACCTTTACATAAAACAGTCATTTTCATTTGTCTGAGACAGACAGGAAAGACTGAAAAACAACTGACAATGTGTCACAATGATGTTCCCTCTGGTCATAGTGTGACTGTTTAACAAACATTTTAACAATACGACCTTCTGAAGTTGAACTGACCAATAGTTACCACGTCAGATAATTTAGAATAAGTATAATTTTACTACAATGACAGAAGACGGAACAAATGTGAGTTTTGGATACAAAAGGACATTTGTAGCAACAAGAAATCAACTCTCTGGAGTTGACAGACTCACCAAAGTGTTATCATAATGGTTTTACTATACTTTTATTAATATTTTTGTCATTTTTCGCTATAGAATAGTGGTTCAAACACTTTCGTGACCGGAAAATCTCATTTTTTAAGAATGGTTGCTCTGCTCATACAATTCCAATCAATACAATCCCTCTGGAATCGCTAACGCTTGCCCTGCATCAGTTTAATCTGGAGAGGTTTGGTGCAGCTGGAGGTGGACTGTCAGATGAGCCACATCTACCTGCTGGTCTCAGATCAGATGTTTAGCACTGCCCCCGCAGGCAGATGTTAGCTACTGCACTGACACTGCAACAGATCCTTCATTAGAAGTCAAGGAAGGCATTTCAACTGTAACAGTAACAGGCATGTTGTAATGACATCAGATCACATTATTTAGCATTTCTGTAAATGGTTAAGAAGGAATCTGATTGGATGGAGGTGAAGGACTGTTACTGTAAACCTTGATAATCACTCTCAACATGAGACACTTTTGCTGATCTGCTAAGCTAGTTATTATTAATAACAGCTATGTTAAGAATTCCCTGCAATATTTGCATTAATGTCTATTTTATTAACCGTTTCATTTATTTATTTGTGAAACAACTGAATAAATGTAATAACAAATAAGGATGAGACTTTAGCTACGATAGCTAGCTTTAACCGTGTGTTTTTTTTTTGTTTGTTTTTAGTTATTATTTGAGTGATTTATGTTTTAAATAATTTTTCTTGACCACATTTGTTGGGTTTTCACTTTGCAGAGCAAAACAGTCCAGTTCGCTGTTTATTTATGTCTCGTTAAGTGTTTTTTTTTGATTGATACGAGAAGAACGAACAAAAACAACAGCTTTAGAATAAAATTAACGTCACAGACTCGTCAAATGTTTGTTCGTCTGCAGAGGCCAACGATCAAAGCAACTGCATTTTGATTTATTTATGATGTTCCTCTCATCAAACGGTCCATTATGCACAAGCATCATCCTCTTTGTCTTTTATGTCTCCGATTGATCAAACATCACATTCGTTCGTCTGCCAATCAAAAGTATCAGACTTTGTGATTTACAGTTGAAGGACAAACAGGACGCAAACAACAAACAAGGAAGAGACAGGAGTTAACAAGACTTGAGAGTTCGTCAAACACTGAAAAAAAGAAAGTTTATCCTAAAGTTATAACTTCATTCTTTTGAAGGACGCCAAGATGTTAAAACCCCTGAAATTTCATCAAAAGAAATTGTGTTTCAGAAGTTGGTGAAGAAATTGATTCAGTTTGTTTATCTGCTCCAGTAGACGCTAACACTAGCATGTCGCTAACTAGCTAATACGCTCACTATACAGATCAACAAACCTTAATACTTGTCTGTTAAGGACAAAACTAATATCAATAAATGAATACAACCTGACAGTTTCAGTTTAATTTTGACAGATTTTGTAAAATAAATTGGAACAAACCTTTTTTTAAAATGCAGAAATGGTTTGTTTGGTACATTTTAAGGTTTGCTGTGATTCCATTCATATGGGGGAGTTGTTTTATTCACTAAAGCATCATAGCCTGAGGCGTCTACAAGGGTCCATGGGGAGTTGACATGTTACAACAATTAATGTAAATTCATTCATTGTCTTCCACTAAACCATGGCTTGGACCCACATAAACAGGAGGAAACAATGGATGAATGATCAAATGGTTGCGTTTCCATCCTCACAGAAAAAAAAAAAAGTCCTTATAAACTTCACCTGTTCCTAACCGCTAAATATGAATAAAGGGCCACATCTAATTCTGCTGTCTCGATTAGACTTTACAAGATTAATTTATTCATAATCACATTAATTTTTTATGTGCAGAGTCTCTAAACTCTATAGAGACTTCTGGGAATATTGATTGGGAGACTGTAGTGTTCACTGAATTAATAAAAGAAACTAAATAAAATAAATAAATCTGCTCGAAACTATAGTATAACAAAATGATAAAAGCCTGTCAAAAGACAACAAAACCAAACTAAAAGATGGCATGAAAGCAAGACAATGAAAAAAAAAACAAAAAACATTTAT
>JAPQRP010000014.1:926059-957064 GCA_037367295.1 Apogon hyalosoma
AATTTACAACAAAATTAACAAAACAAATAAAAAATAAAAATATACTTAACAAAAAGGACAAATATAAGCCACAAACTGAAGAAAATACAATAAAAAAAGGCAACAAAATGTGCAAAAATGAACAAAATAAAGAATAAAATTGAACAAAATGAGGTTGTAGATGTTTGTTTTTATGTTCAGTTAATAATATATTTTGCTAAAAGTCACTTTTTCTTCATTTTTCTGTTTTCATATAATAACCTTTGAATTTACTCTGAGCTTTAATGAACATCTACACAATCAGTGAACTCAATATAGGAAAATACATGATTTATACAGAAAAAAATGTAAAATACAGAGGATAATTTTAGAATAAGTGATGATAAATTACTTAGAAAATGATAAATGTAGAGAAAAATGTATCTGGAATTTGTACTAGCTGTATGTTTTTAAGGGTTAATATGTTTGAGCAGCATCTACACGAACGTCTATGGATACTAAACCAAAAACCTGTTAAAAGGAATCAGACCCAGCTTCATGGAATTGAGGCTGATTTCTGTCCTAGTTCACGTAAATACAGATAATTCAGCCCAAATGCTAAAAGTCTGAAGTCAGATCAGTGAAAATGTTCAAATCTGTTGTGAAAACACACCTTCACTCATGTGGACGAAGTGTTTTGGTGTTAAAATAGGTTCGTGAAATATGGAAAATATGAATAAAATAATAGAAAAGTGGAGGAAATATGTCTAAACCTTAATATTATATCAGATGCTAAGAGTCCATTAACTGCAGCTTTAACTACAGACCTTAGACATGATGCATTCATGTACAGCTCGTATTTTTAAACTCACCTTTTTTGAAGAGTCCATTACACCTCCAACACAAGAACAACCGACGTCCGGTGGCTGACACCTCCCCTCTACTGCTCCTGAAAACGATCGCCTTCTGCCAGAGACAAAACAGGAAGTCAAACTGTTAACCTTCAGTCGGCCGAGACGGAGTGGAAAAGACAAAGAAAAAAAAAAAAAACACGAGGAAACGGAGACTCTGACGGAGATTTTAGAGAATGGGTTTGGTCAAATAACCCACTCTGACATGACACTGGACAAAACATCTGCAGAAGTTGATCGACAAATGAAGAAATGAATGAAACGATCAACAAAAATGAAGAAAAATTAACATAAAAAGCAACAAAAAGGAACAAACTAATGAGCAAAATGAAAACACAAGACACTAGAATAAAGGAAATAAGAAGAATTAAAGAAAGCAAACAACGTAATCGTACTGAAAAACTTCAGATGAAAATAGAACAAAATAATAAAAAAAAGGGAAAAAATGAGGACAAAAAAGGAATAATCACAACAATAATCACAATGAACCAAAAATTAAGCAACACTTTGCTTAACAACCGACATAAAACATTCCATTTCAACAAATTTCACTTGATTTGTGTTTTGATCGTTTGGAAAATGAAGCAAAAGAGAACTACTTCCATTTTTTTCTCCAATATTCATCTCCTCTGAGGTCATTGTATTAACCTGCGTTCATCTGAATCCACTCTGGAAAATAAACCTGGACCAAAAAGCAACGGATTTACTGAATTATTCATTTATTTACTACTTTGCCACATCTTGTCTCTACTAGTGCTTTTATTCTATGATTATTAAACTATATATGTACATATACATATTGTGCATACTATAATATTATTTTATAACATAATAAACTGCTTATTATTATTATTATTATCATTATTATTATTATTATTATTATTATTACAACTATTTTGCCACTTATTTCTGCTAGTACTTTCCAATGTGCAATTGCAGTTTTTGAAAAACTGGTGTGTATTTTGTTTTTTTAATAGTTTTTATTATTATTATTATTATTGTATTGCTTATTTATTGCTTTTTTCTTGACGTATTTCTTCTGTTTATGTTCGGTGTTGTGTTGCTTTTAGAACCTTGATTTCCTGAGGATTCTGCCCAAAGGATCAATAAAGTTTGATCTAATCTAATCTAATCTAATCCAGGGTTTCTGCAGGTATCTCCAAATCTAATTGAATGCTTTTTAATGCCACTTTAAACTAATTTAATGCCCACGTCCGACTGCAGATGCAGTTTTACATATACACTGCAAACAAAGAGTTAAGGATATTTTTAATTTTTGGGCAATTTTTTTCAGTTGGGATTCTTGCACAGCACTTTTTACTTTTTTGTGTGTGAAGTGAAACACATTTTTTAATAACCAGACATAGTTTTATTTACAAATGGACCCAAAACACAAAAGATTCCTTGTGGAACATAAAACATCCCTAACTTTTTGTTTGTAGAGTAGTTTTACGTCGGTTTACCGTCCACAGGCTTTAACAGGTTCTGAATAGTTCCTCCTCCAGTCACTTCAGCTGAAACTTGCATTTTTCCATTTTTCTGACATTTGCTAATATTCCCGCCGCTCTTTCACCACAGCATGAGCATGCTCACAGCACGTTGCATTCCAAGCATGCGGTGTTGGGACTTTGTGCACCGGTCATAAACACTAGTCAATTAAAGGGTTCCACCTGTCAATCATCACACTATACTTAAGATCAAAATTATTAAATGTCTATATAATCAAACTAAATCATGAATAACAATGGGTTTTTTTTCATCAAGTGCATTTAATTTTTTAATGCCACTAGAAATCAAATGTAATGCTTTTTAAAGCCATTTAAGGCCTTCATTTTCACAAAATCTATTTAATGACTTTTAATACTTTTTAATGACCTGCAGAAACCCTGTAGTCTAATGTCATCTAATGTAATCCCACCAAAATAAATCCATCAGAACCAACGAGACTGATCTGAATAAATGTAACACAACTTTGAGGTGGAAACACAAACCACACAGATAAACAGGAATTCATTTACCAGGGAAATAAATACCCAGTAATAGTTCCTGGGAATGTTGGTGGAAAAGGTAATTTAGTGAAATAAGTCATGTTCGGGATGCAACAAAAGGTTAATATTTACGGATCTGTCAGGCGTTCTAATAACTACTGCATTTTTACTCTAATCTTGTATATGTTCTCTAGTTTTACAGAATTGTCAGTGTTAAATGCAAAATAATGAAGAGATTTAACTCTAGAGTTTAACCTGGTTTAATGGAAGCAGCAGCAGGAGATAAAACATAAGGCACTAGATCTATTTTCCAAGTCTGGATTTACACAAAACACAGAAGTTATGAGAGGTTTAGCCTTGTATTTATAATCTGGAGATCCAAGCCTAAAAATATATCGTCATTTAGTCCATGTAACATCCATAAAATCACAGAAAACTCAGTCAATCTCAGCTGTTTTCATCTGTCACTTCACTTCCGTTTAAGACAAACATCTGCTAACAGGCTAACTCATCCACAGCTAACCCAAACACGGGACAATAATATGGGTTTATGTGTTTGAGGCATTTTCCGGAAAGTACTCACTGTGTTTTTACTGTTTGTTTCTTTGTTTACAGCCGGAAATGGAAAGAAAAGATGAAATGACCTCATTTAGCTGCTAAAAGGCTAACGTAAACAGTAGCTAGTTAGCTTAGCCGCTCGGTACCGACCTGAGAAAAAAGCTCCGGTTCGGTGTCACAAGGCGGGATTAACTCGGTCTGTCAGTACCGGAACACTGATCCACCTCAGACCCCGTTAAACCAGCGAAGACTCCCGTTAAACTCCGGTTTCAGGCTTCATTTTAGTTGCTAAGCTAACCGCTAACAGACCGGACACCGTTTCTGGCGCTGCGTTCACGTCTTGAAGGCAGAGTGGGAAAAATGGCAATTTCTTTTTTTTTTTTTTTTTACGGCAGGTGGCACCTAGCGTTAGGGTGCATTACCGCGCCCCAATATGATGGAGTGTACACCAGCGTTAACTACCTTTTTATCAAAATGGCAACTGTTTAATGTGAAACTTTTAAAAGTGAAAATGTTTTTATTCATTTATTTATTTCAACAGTGAATCTCAACATTCAGTAACATAATATGACAGTAAACATTTCCCTCATTAACAATGTTACCAATTAACTTGATTATTATTAAATTGAACATTAACAGCTTAATAACAGTAGGAGATAAATGACCTTTTTTTTTTTTTTTAATCAAACTGTGAGTCAGGGCTGTCAAACTCATTTCAGCTCCAGGTCACATACAGCCCAATTTGTCAGTAAAATAATAACAAATAAATAACCTATAAATAATATTTCCTTTTTTTGTTTGTTTTAGTGCAAAAAAGTGCACAATATTCAGCCTCAGTTTATCATTTACACATGTTCATTACAATTTACAGATCACAGTGGATCTACAAATACACTAAATATTTAGTAACAGGCAGAATATTGGTCAAATTATGCTTATTCTTTAAAGACATTTCAGCTTCATGGTAATTTAAATTATTCATGTTTTTTTTAATAAAAGGATAGTATGTAGATGTAAACATTTTCATCATGTAATTTAACTTTTTTTCACAGTAAAACATAAATAAATGATCAAGTAATTTAGGGTTGTCATTAATAGAATACCATCATGCTGGTCTGTATGTGGAACCTGAACGAGAACAATTTTAACATCCTTGATAGTTTGGAAAGGTCATTTTCATGTAATTTTACTTTTTTTTTTTTTTTTTTTACACAAAAATAAACAGCTGAGTTTGTAACTGACATTATTTATAGGTTATTATATGTCTGACCCACTTTAGATCATATTGGTCTGAATATCAAACCTAAACTAAAATCATTGTTAAGATCTTCAGTGAAATTATTGCATTTCACAAATTCATGGTCCATCTTCAACCCTATTTCTGACTAATGACACTAGAAAGGTCGTTTGGAGTGCTGGCCCTTTAAATGCACATGACCCCGCCCCCTCCAGGTTGTTGACTGTGCCGCTCTGTCCTGTTCAACCAACAACTGAACATTTTAGGTAATCAGCTCGTAGTTTGGAAATATTTTCAGTTTTTACTACAACCGCTGCTGCTGATAAACAGTTATGTCGTACTCAGAAGTCTTGACCTTATATGTGCAAATATCGTGACATAACTAGTTAAAACATGTAACAAATTAAGCAGGAATTAAAACAGGCTGTAGAAATTCACTTAATTTTTGCCCAAATGAATCTAAAGATAGCTTTGCAGCACCTGGAGGGTTCAAATTCAAACTGTATGAACTATTAGGGTCCAAATACACAGATAAATGAACCACAGACTCAGAAAAGTGGATTTAGATCAATATGAGCCCTTTAAATATAGGAATGATCAAGTCTGGAGAAATAAAGTCATATACTGTCTGTGTTTGATTCTGTCAATCTCAGGTTGAATAGATACTTGGACGTCTTTTTAGCTTCTGTTTATCAACTAAAACAGTGAACGACAGCTTCAGCGTAGGTGCATTTATCAGGTTACATTAATGAGACATTAAATCAGTTTGATGAATTTTACTGTTTTACCGAGTCAGTATGCTAACATTAGCATTAGCCTACCTCTAAGCCCTCGGGCTCCTCTAGTTCTGCCCCTTTTGTCCAAATATGGTCACTTACGGCTCTGAAAACCCAACATAGGAATGGAGAAAATGGTTTGTCAGTTTTATGTCAGTTTATATCAGTTTTATGTTGAATTATATCATTAGTTTATGTCGATTTTATGTTGGTTTTGTCAGTTTACATCTGTTTTATTACTGTTATGTCAGTTTATTTCAGTTTCCAGAATCTGTTTTCAGTTCCACTTCTGTGCTTCTGTGGAAAACAAGCACAACTAACTCCATTTAAAACCCACAAATTAAATTCAGTTGAACAAAAGCTGTGATGTGATCGAACTTCAGAGTCACCGCCTTTTAACACAATGACCTAATAAAGAGGGTCATCTGCTACTACAGAATGAACAAACCATGAATGAGCAAAGAACAGAGCATGTTTGAGAACCTTTTATTGAAGTAAAACATAGGAACAGTCAAAACACTTACAGAATAATATGACTTTTTCTTAGAGATGAACACGAGACAAAGTCCAGCGGAAGACATTTAATATTGTGTTCCTCGTACCAACAGCCTTGTTAAATACACATCACAGGCCTCTATGAGCTTCATTAAAGTTGAAAATACTGAGCAACATTAAGCAGCAACAAGACGATATGAACCATAGAATGTACATTACAGTTCCCTTTCTCGGTGTTTTAATGACGGTGATTATTCTGTATGTAAGATAGAGGATATGATGAAGGCTAGGTGGATTAAAAATTGCCATCTAAAAGTGTATAAAGATGTTTTAAACATTTATTACATCAGTCAGTAGCCCCCCCAGGGGTCCCATGGTAAGTCAAACTCTTCAAGTTTTCTTCTTCCAGGTGAGTTTTTACTTTGAAAAGACAAGACAAGTCAGCAGAAATACTGAAAATAGCATCACTTACATCAACAAGAGAAAGCAACTTTTTACGCGATGACACTTGTGGTAAATGACTTTGTGACATTTGGTGAATGAGAGGATATTTTCTGTGCACATAATGGACAAAACTAAAATTCACCTGGTCCTGATGAGAAGGTAAATCCAACCCACTTACAAAGAACTCTATGGTGTATAAATGACAGATTAATTAGGGTTCGTTGATGCTTATTCTATTGTAATATTGCTATGTTTAAACACACAATCTTGAAAACTGTTCTCACTTTTTACGCAGCTGGCCTGTTCATCTCCTTCGCAGGCACATTCATGTTCTGCACGCTGAGCCATTGAGGTGAACGACTCTTCACAAAGTTCACACTCATAGGTTTTATCCCTCATGTGAGTGCGCTTATGATTCCACAAGTTAGAGTATGACCAAAATATCTTCCCGCACAGCTCACATGGGATGACCATTTCCCTGGTGTGACTTAAGTGGTGAACACGTAAAGTCGACGAAGATCTGAAAGCCTTCCCACACTGGTCGCAGGTGTATGGTTTCTCTCCAGTGTGAATGCGTTGGTGTGTTCTGAGTTCGAACACTCTAGAGAAAGCCTTCCCGCATTGATCACACATGTACGGTTTCTCTCCAGTGTGGATGCGTTGATGTCTTCTAAGGCTGCCCACTTGCGTGAAAACCTTCCCACACTGGTTACAGGTGTATGGTTTTTCCTGATTGTGGATGCGCTGATGTCGTCTGAGATCACTTGCGTCAGTAAAGGCCTTTCCACACTGGTTACACACATAAGGTCTCTCTCCGGTGTGAACACGTTGATGTCTTTTGAAATCGCCGACATTGGTAAAAGCCTTCCCGCATTGTTCACATGAATAGGGTTTCTCTCCAGTGTGAATGCGCTGGTGTATCCTCAAGAGATGTGCATTGATAAATGTCTTCCCACACTGTTCACAGCTGTACCGCTTCTCTCCAGTGTGAATGCGTTGATGTAATCTCAGGTGGCTAGCTGCAGTGAACGCCTTCCCACATCGGTCACAACTGTATGGTTTTTCTCCCGTGTGGACTCGGTGGTGTATTCTCAGGTGGTCTGTGGTGGTAAAGCCCTTACCACACTGGTCACAAATGAATGGTTTCTCTCCAGTGTGGGTGAAACAGTGTCTTCTGAGGTTTCCGGCACTGGTGAAAGCCTTTGGACAGTGACTGCAACTGTATGGTTTCTCTCCAGTGTGGATGCATTGATGAATCTTTAGGTTGCCTGCAATAGTAAAAGCCTTCCCACACTGGTCACAGACGTGTGTTTTCACTTTTACTGGAGTCTCTGGATGTGGAACCTCAGGGGTTGTCGGTTTCTGAACTTTACCTTGACTCTATACAGGCAAAGAAACCAAGAGTACAAACAGTGAATGAAACACAATAACAGCACTAAAGGGTTAAAAAGAGCAAAAACACACTCACACATTTTACAGTTCAAATGCTTTAAATGAAATAAGTGAAATAACCCATTAAAGGTCACAACGGGACTAAAATAACAAAATAATTCGATAATATGAAAATGACTTAAGGCGTACAGACATGACACACAACGAAAAAGAAAAAACAACAGAACAAAACACAACAGGACAAACACGACTGTGTTTTGCAGAACAAAAATCCCCCATCATGTTTATGGATGTCTATATTTGCGTCAAGTGCCTGCTGGACGCTGATGGGCTGTTGGCAACATGATGTATTTTGTACATTTTGGTCACGAGGATATTCATAAAAAGTCTCACAGCCACTTCCTGGAAACACAGGAAGTGGCTGTGTGTCTATGTTCATAGATTCTTTTGAGCCTTATTTCTGTTCATACATATTCAATGTACTGTCCACTACCAGAAGGAGTTAAAATATAAGAAACTGTATTTTACAGATGCAAGTTGAGTACATCATAAAAACTAAGTCAAAGCTACTGGACGTTCCATTAATCACCATTTATCACGGCCATAAAATCACATATATGTGAGTACAGATATCTAGTATTTTAATATATGAGTCACTTTCCTTCACTAACTTCAAATATTATTTATTCATTACATTTAAAGAGACTGAAGCTAAATTTAAGCTTCCATGTGAAGATAAAATAAGAAATATTTCTATCTACTGAAGGTAAAAATAGACTTCTTGCTGCCACTTTTTATGTCTTAAGTTTGTTAAAAACCTCAAAACAAGAACTCGTCACTGGGTTTTATACGCTGGAGTTGGATGGACAGACTGAAACACTGCCATTCTTTTATTTTTTAATTATTTAAGGTCTGGTTCCTTCATATTTACTCATCTGCATCAGTTGGAATGACTTTAATAATTACAGTCTCCTGTTCCAGGGTCTGTTTTCTCTTTTTGTTCCCAAAGTCAGAACTAGGAACTGTGAATTCAACACGTGAAATTTATTTTAACTTTATTTTTGCACATTTTTTGACAATTTTTTTTTTTCTGTTAATCCTCAAAGACCTAAACAGCCACTGGCAACCAAAAGCATTTACTGACCTACAATGTTTAAAAGTTAAACTGATAAGTAATAAATGGATAAAAGTAAAGGATATCTTATTAGAGTTCCAAAAGACTCGAGACGTTGTGTATAAAACATAAATGAGAACACGTCGCAATGATTCTCAGTGATCTCTGAAACATACTTTATTCACAGCACAACATAGAAAACAAGTTAAAACTCAGAAAATGGGCCATTTTAGGAAAAAATGAGGAGAAAATGAGCAAAATACTTTAAAAATGAGGAGAAAAATGTACCAAAAAACCCTGAAATGTGGCATAAAAGCTGAATAATTACTTGTAAAATAAGAAGAAAATTAACAAAATACTTGAAATATACTAGAATAAATGATGCATGAAAGTTGAAATATGATCTGAAAGTGAACAAATACGTGTATAATAAGGAGAAAATTAACACGGGCACTGTTCAATGTTTCCAAACATCCAGAACCTGCATTTAGTCTTTTAATCCTCAAAGACCAAAACCACCAGTGTCTAATACCCACTGATCCACAAATCCTCTCAACACATGTAAATAATTGGTGCAAAATGCAGTTTGTCATCTTTTCACAGTCATGATTTAAGTTTGGAAGTCATTTGTTTGTGGTTAACGCTCTGGAGTCTAAGGGTATTTTATCGATTCTTACACTTTCTTAGATTCATCTTTTTGAGGTTCTTGTAAAATGACACAAAACTCAAGTGTTTTATATCAAAATGTTCAGTTCAACCTCAGTTTTATGGAACTCAGGCCCTGTTTCTGTCCCAGTTCACTAGAGAAAGCGATAATTCAGCCCAAACGCTGGAAGTTTGAAGTAAGATGAGTGAAAATGTCCAAATCAGATGTGAAAACTCGCCTTCACAAAAGTAGTGGAATAAATGAATAAAATAATAGATAAATGGAATAAATGTATGTAAAATTACACTTGTAAAACTGTTTTTTGATCATAAATGTGTTGTATTTTCACTAAATGTTTCTAATGTGAATAAATGAGGCTGAATAATGACTTCATATATTATATTATATTGTAATAATAATGTAAATTAATTAAAAATGTACATGAATTAAGACAATTACACAATTTTCCTCCACTCCCCTATTATTTTATTCATGTTTCTCTAATTTTGTGAATCTTAGACTTTGTTAAACCTATTTCAATCAAAACACTTCGTCCACATGAGTGAAGGTGTGTTTTCACAACAGATTTGAACGTTTTCACTGATCTGTCTCCAGATTTTCAGCCTTGAGCTTGAATGATCTCTTTCTACAGTGAACTAGGACAGAAATAGGCCTCAGTTCCATAAAACTGAGACTGAGCTGAATATTTACATAAAACACTCGGGTTTAGTGTTAGTTGCGATGACCTTAAAACGGTGAATTTCAGAAACTGTACAAACCAACAGCTGCTTCTGTAGATGAAAACCCGGTTGTTGTCGTCCTACTGACCGTCTCCTCACCTCCTCTGACGAATCCATCCTCAAACCGGCTGATGACGGACGGCCCCGAACGGCTCCTCCAGCCGACCGCCTTTTATCGGACATGTCGACCAAACAGGAAACACAAACACAACACAAAGTCAGAGTGTGCTCCAGGATTAACTACTGTTTTTGCAGTTATTGTTATTATTATAATTTTCTTTTTCCATTTTTATCTTGTAATTACTACTGTTGTGCTGCTACTGGAACCTTTATGTCCTATATCTAATCTAATCTAATCTAATCCTTGTGGATGAATCTGTGATTTATTATCGAGGAATATTCATGAATACACATGATCTGATGATATAAAAAAAAAAACAAAAACAAATGAAAACTATATTTATTTATGGAAACAGAACAGCAATTTGCACAATATGTACTAGAGACATGTTATCTATACAAGGAAACGAAATATACATAAATAATATGTATAGCTATACGGGTTAATGACACAAATCAATGATTTTCTACCTTTACCTTTTTCTGTTTTTTGGACATTCGATTATAGTTTATATCACATCTATTAAATCTGTCTCTTCAAATCAGGAAATGAGACGGAAAAAAAAAACATCTGTTCACATCTGAAATCTCCTTTTCTCTGTTAATTCAGAAACACATCAGGACAGAACGAACCCAAAGCCCGGTTTCCTCCGGTTCCGATTCATTTGTATAAAGTCGTAAATAGAAACCGAAAATGAAATGACCTCATTTAGCTGCTAACGGGCTAATGTAAACAGTAGCTAGTTAGCTTAGCCGCTCGGTACCGACCTGAGGGGACAAAGAAGCTCCGGTTCGGTGTCACAGGCGGGAGCAACTTCGACTGTCGGTACCGGAACACGGATCCACCGTAGACTCCGTTAAACCGGCGGAAAACCCCGTTAAACTCCGGTTTCAGGCTTCATTTTAGCCGCTAAGCTAACCGCTAACGGACCGGATACCCCTGTTGGTGCTGCGTTCACGTCCTGAAGGCGGAGTGGGAAAGATGAAAGTCAGGAGCGGGTGCAACGTGAAAATCCACAAAACTCCATTCGATGAACCTCAAAAATGTAAAATAATTAAGGTTTCACAAATAATGAGACAAAACACCGACTAATATTGAGGTAAAACGACGGAAAATGTGAAAATAAATTAACAGGAAATGAAAATACATTAAATTGCGGCTCAGATGACATTTTTTAAATCAAAGTAAGATTATATTTTTTATATCTTTATAAAATAACGTAGTGTGGAGTGGTACGGATGTTGAGCACTGCAAGTCCAGTCACAGTTACTGTAGTTATGTGGGAGATGTTGTGTGTGTGCGTGTGTGTGTGTGTGTGTGTGTGTGGGGGGGTGTCATTCAACAGCCTCACTGCCAGGGGCTTCAGGCTGTGACTCAGTCTACTGGTTCTGGCCCGAATGGATCTGTATCTTTTACCCAAGAGCAGCAGACCAAGGACTGTTGTGTCGTCAGTAAACGTAACAATGTAACTGGAACAGCTGGAAACAGTCATGAGTAAACAGAGTGTACAGCAGTGGATTGAGCACACATCCCCGGGGGCTCCTGGTGCTGACAGATACGGTGGATGAGGTGAATTTGCCTGCTCTAACACACTGAAAACAGCTGATTAAGAAATCCAGAATTCAGTTGCACACTGATGTATTTAGGCCCAGATTTTAAAATTCAGGAATCAGTTTGTTTGGAAAGATTATGTTGAAAGTCGAGCTCAAGTCAACAAACAGGAGCCTAGTGTCGTCTATCAAAAAGTGATGATGAGTGGATGTTGAAGAGGAAACTCTGCAGATGCCTTTTTGATAATATTAAAAGATTTCATTGCAAAAAGACCGCATCAGATCAGGTACCATGGAACACCTGCTGGACACTTCAGCTAAATTTTATGTCCCCATCTATGGTGTCACTCTCATTTACAGGTTGGTTGTTTTCATGAAATGTTACCTACATTTCAAGTTCACCTAAAATTAATGATTCTTCCCAATGTGAGCAAACTCAAAACCCTAGACCTCTTTAACTCACAATATCCCAAATGTCATCGAACTCGCTGAGGTCATCAACCCAGGTTACCTAAAGTATTTCAGATACTTCACTAGCATCTATGTTTTTTCTCCCAAGATGTTCTAACAGGTTGTGGAGCACAGTCGTAACAGCATCCTCAGTTGACCTACAGACTTTTTTCACAACTTCTGTATTTTTGACCGGAAATACACAATCATCGTAGAATTCTTCTTCCTTGCCTATCAGGGCAAAAGCAGCTGTGTCTGTCTTTTCATTCAGTGAGGTTCAGTGGAAGTGGATTCAGACGCACACGTACATAAACACAAATGTTACCCCCCAAAATAGGTGAACTGATGCTAG
Organism: Apogon hyalosoma; assembly: GCA_037367295.1. Lineage (NCBI taxonomy): Eukaryota > Metazoa > Chordata > Actinopteri > Kurtiformes > Apogonidae > Apogon > Apogon hyalosoma. The sequence goes on from JAPQRP010000014.1 coordinate 938,792, forward strand.
TATTGGGCTAACATTACTGTCGCTACATAGAAGACGTCCACTTGGACAACCCTAAACCGAGCAAACTGAGGCCATAATGCTTGATTCAAAGCAGACTATGATGCTTTAGTAAGGTGGATGTAAACATGCTAATAACTTGTCATTCTCTCCAGCAGTACAGTAACAGCCTGATCACTCCCTGCTTGATATTTATGGACAAATTCCTCGTGGAAAAATGTGCACCCTTTATTGATTTTGTTGTTTTTGGTTAGCTTTCTTCAATGAACCTTGCAACATCAGCAAATGTAATATTTGGTAAACAGGCTGTGTACACTCACTTATCCAGTTTGCCTCACTGTGTTGACGCTTGGCAGGAAGTTCTTTTCTGCAACGATTATGTATTTCTGGCAAGTGTGAAAAAGGTCAGAAGACTCAAAAATAAGCACCAGTTTTGTTGAGTTTAATGTATTTGAAGAACATTTGTTTTCTTCAGTAAATATTGATGATCTTCCTGAGTTGTGGTCATTGTTTTTTCATTCACTCTGTTAGATATCCGTCTGTGATGCACCATCCTGTTTTGTTTTTTTTTTTGTACAGTATTGACTAACTGTGACTTAAATGAAGAGAAAAAAATGTAGTTCTCATTTGCAGGTTATTATGTTAATATTTAACTGGTCTGATCCATGTGAGATTGAATGACACCGTTGGGGATCGGACCCTTGGTTTTGGCCCATGGGCTGTATGTTTGACACTCTATGGACTATGACAATAAAGTAAATATTTTTCACTAGATTTGTCATGAAAAGGGTGTGAAAATTCCTAAATACTGGGACAAAGTCTGAGTTGTGGATCTTTCAATGTCTGTAGAATTCATACCAGGTAAAACAGATCAATAAAAAAGAACGGCTACTGGAAATTTCTCAAAAAATAATAATTTTCTTGAAGTACTACTTATTTTTCTTAAAATGACTATTATGGACTGAACCAGTCTAATCCAGACCACACATGGTTTATAGATCTGATCTGGGGTGAATTCCCAGTTACCTTCTGAACATCAATGATCCCTTAGTTTACTTTATCTGTCAACCACACAACAGGAAGTGACCTCATTTTATTGGGATTTGAAGTTTTTCAGTGATACACACTTGTATTGTACCTTGGATGCTTAGAACATTGAGTGATTTATTGTAAATTGTTTATTTTGATAAACATGTATTTTTGTAACTTGTGCGTTTCTGAAGATATTTATAGCCAACGTCATAAACAACAAAAAAAAATTATAATTGTCACTGTATTGAAAACACAGACTTGATTAGCAAAACAAATCATATTTTTAGGTAAATATTTCAACAATCTAATATAAATATATAAAGGTACGATTTGCAGAAATTCATGTTGATGTAAATAAGCTCTTTCCAGTAGTTGAGTCCATGTTCTTGGTGTCCCGGTTCTTCTGTACAGACTGAGTTCAAATATTTATTGTCTTTTTAGTGGATGAACATGGTTTGATTACAGACATGTTTGTTCATACATATGTGTCACAAAACATATTTGACATAAACCCATTTTGGCCTGGATCAGAGCCTTTAAAAGGTCTTCTGGGTCCAATCCACATCAGTGGATTTGTGTGACCAGTGTACCAGACTTAAGACTCCCCAAAGAGGTCAGGGGTTAGAGAGGATATTGTTTCAACAGTTGAACCATCAGTAACAAATCTCCATTAGGTTAAAAACATAGCATTTCAGGAACAACTCAACATGGTGACCAAAGGTCGAAGGTCAAATTGCCTGTGCACTCACAAAACCCAATTTTGGCCAAATTTGTCCACAATCATTACCAGTACAATCATCATGTTGATGTTCCTCTTCAGTGAGAACTAGTTAAACTCTAACACTTAGCCCATTATCTAAAAAAGACTGAAAACTCCTCTCACCTATTTTACATCTATTCTATTTGAGTCCCACATGAGCATATTTAGAACACACGTGTTTAGGGCACAGAGTGGCAGAAGGGAAAGATCTATTCGCTTATATTATTAATATTATTAGTAGATTATTTTCCTGGTGTGAGTATGCCAGTGATGGCGCCAAGAGTCTGGTGTCCAGAATATCTTCCCACACACTTCACATGGGATCACCATCTCTCTGGTGTGTGTGAGGCGGTGTTTACGTAAGTAACATGAGGTTCTGAAAGCTTTCCCACACTTGTCACAGATATAAGGTTTCTCTCCAGTATGGGTACGTTGGTGTTTTGAGAGGTCGCTTGCTTGGACAAAGTTCTTTCCACACTGGTCACAGTTGAATGGTTTCTCCCCAGTGTGGATGCGTCGATGTGTTGTGAGGCCACTTGCTGTTCTGAAAGCATTCCCACACTCATTACAGCCGTAAGGTTTCTCTCCAGTATGGATGCGGTGGTGTATCTGGAGTCCACTTGCTCTTGAAAAAGCCTTCCCACATTGGCCACAGTTGTATGGTTTCTCTCCAGTGTGACTGCGTTGGTGTTTCATGAGATCGCACACTTGGATGAAGTTCTTCCCACATATGTCACAGCAATACAGTTTTTCTCCCATGTGAGTGCGTTGGTGCTTCGCAAAGTAGCTTGCTTGGACAAATTTCTTTCCACACTGGTCACAGCTGAATGGTTTCTCTCCAGTATGGACGCGTTGGTGTCGTCTGAGGTCACTCACTTGGAAGAATGTCTTCCCACATATATCACAGCTGTACAGTTTCTCTCCAGTGTGGATGCGTTGGTGTTTTGTGAAGTAGCTTGCATGGATGAATTTCTTCCCACAATGGTCACAACTGAATGGCTTCTCTCTGGCATGAATACGTTGGTGTTTTGTGAGGTCACTCGCTTGGATAAAGTTCTTCCCACATTGGTCACAGTTGAATAGTTTCTCTCCAGTGTGAATGCGTTGGTGTGTCCTGAGGACACTTGCTGTAGTGAAATTTTTTCCACAGAAGTCACAGCTGTACAGTTTCTCTCCAGTGTGGCTCCGATGGTGTATTCGGAGTCCATCTGCCGTTGCAAAAGCCTTCCCACACTGGTCACAACTGTGTGGTTTTTCTCCCATGGGGAGGTGACAGTGAGCACTGCTCTGCTCTGCAGTAGGAAGCGACATCCCAAACTGGTCTCAGTCCTGTTTTGTTGTGTTTTCTGGAGCTGGGAGATCTTTCACTTGTCTTCTTGCCCTGATTCTGCACCTATAACGACAAGAGTTAAGTTAAACGAATGAAATACAATAAACAATCATCAACAATAACTGTATTTTGCATCAGTAATGTTTTATTAGAAATTTGTGAGTAACATTTACAAGTTTATTTCAGTGATAGTTAAGAGGTAAAATAAGGTTCAAGCTAAGGAATTGTTTGAACCTTAGTAGCCACACTTATCAGACCAATTTCTGTTAACGAGGAGCTTCTTTCAACATGTTGTTTAACAGTAGAGAATATTTACACATGATTTTAGAAATTTATCTAATGTAAACACCCAAACAGGTAATCATTTTTACTTTCACATGAACGTGACATTAGAGCCTTAAATGTTTTTTTTGATAGAATAGAATAGAATAGAATAGAACTTTATTGTCACTGTCACCGGAACAATGAAAATCAGTTTGGCAGCTCAGTTAAATTTAGCAGCAAAACACTTAGTGCAAAGGGGACTGTACAAAAACAAATATCTCACAGAATGTTAAGATAATGTAGGATTTAATAAATCTGATTTATTAACCATATTATTATTTATATAGTTTTTTTTTATTATATATTAGTTTTCTGATGATTTATATCAGTAACAAGTGGAAGAAAAATAAGCAAAATGAGCCACAAATTGTGTGTGTGTGTGTGTATGTGTGTGTGGGGGGGGGCAAAAAAAAGTCATCAAAGTAACCAAAAAATTACCCCCTAAAAAAAGAACAAATCACACAAAAACAAATTGAATGAAAATAAACAAAATAATCAGGTTTGATTCAACTCATGTCAGATGTCTCTAATTGTTTGTGCTGCTTCTTGTCATGAGTTCAAAGGTTACACTGCATCTTTAAAACACATGCAGTTTTTGTGTGTGTGTGTGTGTGTGTGTGTTTTTTAAGGCTGTGCATCTATTTCCTGTATTTTCTCACAGCCCAACTCAGACTGCGACAAAACAGTGGAGACAGATGAGGCAATAACCAATTAAAGAAGCAATTCATTTTAACTCAAATGAAGGCCACAAAAAATACAAGGAGCATCGGTACAGTGTGTAAGGCATGCATGGATGTGTGTAAGTGAGTGTAGGTGTGTAAAGAAAATGAAAACAACAGGCCGCTGGTCATCGGTGCTGATCACAATAAGTGAGTAGTGGTTGGAACAATCACTGAACAACCAGACAATCCTTAAGGGCAGACAGCGCAGATGCCATCGCACGGTTCAACCTGTTGAACAGAAAGTCGAGGGCTTTCACTTCAGGGACAGAGAAGAGCAGAAGAGGGTTCAGCACGACCTCAGATATGAGATGAGAAGGGCCAAGGACAGACAGAGGAGGAAGGTGGAGGAGCAGCTGGTGCAGAACAACATGAGAGACGTGTGGAGAGGCTGAAGACCAGCGCTGGGTTCACCAACTGAACCTGTTTTTCAACTGATTTAATTCCAACCCCAGCTCCTCTGCAACCCCCCCCCTTCACGTCTCCAGCCCAGCAGCCACTACCACCATCCCCCAACTATTCTCACCATCACCCCCCATTCTATAAATCTTGTGTTCATGCATGTATTGTTTCAAGAAATATCTGCGTCCAGGTGGAAACGGAAAATCTGGGTTTAAAGGGTATAATATGCCACACCTATAGGTGGCGCTGTACACAAACACAGACAGAGCCACAGAATACACTCAAATCCCAGAAGAATGTACTGAGCATGTGCATGATGTAACGTCCAGGGTTTTCTTCTGGTCACGTAGTACTATGGCGTCATCGTTTCCATAAAATGCTGTTGTGCCTATCCATACGCCAATGCCAGGGAGGTGTTGGGAAATTTTTCTGCTCTGGGACCCGTTCTCCAAAAATACCGTTTCAGGGCACTGACAACACCAGTGTCATGTGGATGAAAAGCCCAAACCATATTAAACTTTGCAGACTGACATCATTTGGTTGCGGTGTGTACGGTGCGACAGTCTGCAGAAGGTCCCCGTCCTGGGGAAGACCTCCTGTGTGGTCCCGGTTCCTGAGTCTGCATACGCCAAGAAGTCCAACCACCACAGGCCAGTTGCACTGACCTCCCACTAGACCACCCACTGTAACCAGACGGACTTTTGGACTGGACAGATCAGAGATGGACACTGTAAGAAAATGTGTCCAACATCAGTGTCTTCAATGTTAATAAAAAGACAAAGTGAAGCTCAAACTGTTTGAAAAACTTTACAGATTCATTTCAAAGACTAAATACAGAGTTCTGGATGCTATGAAACAATGAACTCTCCTCATTTTTCAGGTGTTTCCTCATTTTACAAGTATTAGTTCAGTTTTACACCATATTTCAAGCTTATTTGGTTCAATTTTTTTTCATAATTTTTCAAGAACTTTGCTTATTTTCTCCTAATTTTTACAAGTGTTTGTTCAGTTTTGTGGCATATTTGAAGGTTTTTTGGTTGTGTTTTTCCTCATTTTTAAATTAAAATTCTCCTTTCTCCATCTTGGTTTAAATTTTCTATGTTCTGCCATCAAATAAAATATCTATTAACGCAGGGGCGTAGAATTGGGTAGGGATGCTAGGGACACGTCCCTACTAATATCCAGCCACTACTGTGTAGTCACTACCAATGTCCGTAGTGTTTAGTCGATGATTGTGGCACACAAAGGGTTAACAGTCGGTCTTGGCTAGAAGTCCTGCCTCTAACCTAAATTTTGTTCTCTGATTGGCTCTGTGGTTTTGCAAACGTACACGTGATTAGCCGTCAACGCTGTCACTCCAAGCTGCTAGTTGGACAGCTAGCATAAGTTGTCAACACATTTGGCATATTTTGTCCAGCCTGGGTCACGTCAGCTAAACAGATTTGAATATCAGTGGTGTCATTACCTTCAGTCACACTGGCTGCAGGGTATTGTTATCAGTTGGTCATCCGTCTGTCCGTCCAAAAACTTTGCCATGTACTGATAAGTCAGACTATTAGATGTAGACCCTCACAGAGTTAGCCAGAGTTGGCTTTATACACTCTTCGGATGTCAGTGCACAGCATGATTAAGAAAAATAGAGGGATGAAAGAAAACGCTTCTGTGAACCTTCATTTGGAAAAACAAACGCTGGAGTCTCCACTTCCTGTCCAGCTTCACTGACAATGGAGACCATAGAGCGGAGGAATGGGTGAGAAATGGAACTAAACAACAATAACTTTCACCAGTATTTGGCTCAGACCTGTGAAAATGACCCTAATGTTAACGTTAATGTTAATAATGCAATGTTAGAGTCTGGCCCAGCTCTGGGTATAGGCCATACAGGCGGCTGCCTAGGATGATATCTGCTGGAGGGGGTGACAAATTACAGACAGAAAAATAAAACAAAATAAATAGATAAAATATCTGTATGATAAACTTGAAACACAGCCTTTACACTTCCTTGACATGTTTTCTCTTAAATAAATCATAATCAAGCCTCAATCTGACAGATCTTTATTACACTTATCCCACTGTGTGGATTCTGTCATTCACATTTATTTCTTATTCACAATTAAAGCCACGGCACCAACTCACATGATCTGAAACATGATAAGGATCTAAACAGTTTACATTATTTATTATTGTGTATTTATTTTTCATAAACTTATTTCTCTTATATTATGGTTCATTTACATTCATTCCTTACCACTGTATGGACTGTTTTATATAAATCTTGGATTCCTTTATACATCTATTGCACAAACCAATTCCAGTATTAATTTACAGTGTTAAACACTTCACATATTGCAAATCAATATATCAGTGACAGTCAATATTTGGAAGATTTTTAAAGTCAGGCTGAGGGTTTTCAAGTGCAAGCACGTTATGTTTTACATTTGTATTTGTGTGTGTGTGTGCGTGTGCTTGGTAATTAGGATTTGAAGGATGTCAAAGAAAAGAAAACTGGACAGAAGACACTTCTTTAGGAGTTAAAGTGTAAGTTACTTCAAGGGTATAGAACGGCAGAGGCTCAACATTACGGATATCGATTAAAACACTATCTTTAATGCCAAACAGATACACTTTTTAAAGTTACTTTTACTTATTATTTTCATGTATTTCTCTGGAAAAGAACAACTGTTTAAAAAACACAAAGAAAATTTGTGGGGAAAATACAATAAAACTTCAGATTCTAGATGCTCATGTGATTTTTATCCATATTTTTGGGGAATAAATTACATGTATTAATTGAAAGTAAAAGCCTTTTTGGCTCAGGCAATAACTGTACCATCAAACTCTACGATCACTGTATCCCTTCATCTGTTCATATGTCATCTATCAACACATTTATGTCAGGTGACAGACAGTGGAGAGGCAGGAGGAGATAGAGAGGGAGGAAGCTGAAGAAGAGAAGGAGAAGCTGAAGAAAGGCTGGAAATTCAAAGTGAGGTTAAATAATGATGGACATGTTAGTCATGAGAATAACGTTGCTGAATGCATTCAATTCTTGTATTGTCTTTAGATATTCAGATATACATTATAAACATATCAATTACTGAACTTTTTTTCTGATTGTGAGTGTTCGCTTGTTTAATCAGCTCTGCATGACATGAAATTATGATTACAAATGCAAAAAAAAAAACAAAAAAACATCAACTTTCAGGAGCACTTTTGCGTCCCCACCACTGTCAAAATCAAACCTACTCCCTTGTATTTACGGGAGGATTACGAATCACCGACGTGTTTTTATTTACGTTTTACAGATTGCCCTGACCTTTTAGAACTGTCATAGGTTAAACTTGAATACATCTAAGAATGACTCGGACTGAGCAGGAAACACAAAGCATCTAAATGAACCTCAGTCACTAGAAACACTTCAGGACAACTTGTGCTAACAGGCTACATCAACTAAAACAGATAAATGCAGTTTGTTCAGATACTGTAAAGTATTTGTGGTGGTTTTAAAGGCTGCTTTCAGTTCTTTACACTTTGTTTCCCTGTTTACATTCACTAAACTAAATTAAACGGAAACAGAAGACAAAAAAGACTGCTTAGCGTTTAGCTGCTAACAGGCTAATGTAAACAGTAGCTAGTTAGCTTAGCCGTTCGGTACCGACCTGAGAAAAAAAAGCTCCAGTTCGGTGTCACAGGGCGGGAGGAGCTCCGTCTGTCCTGTCGGAACCGGAATACTGATCCACCTTAGACTCCGTTAAACCTGCGGAAACCGTATTACACTCCGGTTTCAGGCCGTATTTTTAGAAGCTAAGCTAACCGCTAACGGACTGAACGCTGCTGCCGGTGCTGCCTTCACGGTCCTGAAGGCAGAGTGGGAAAGATGAGCGTCAAAACTCCATTTGATGAACCTCAAAAGTGTAAAATAAGGTTTCACACATAATGAGACAAAACACCAACTAACTTTAAGGTGAGACGACGGAAAATGTGGAAATTAATGAAATTTGGATTCAGATGACAGTATTTAATCCAAGTAAGAAGGTTAGATTAGTATGTCTTGCACAGAAAAAAAATCTGATTATATTTAATTAGATCTATGGTTTATTACAGTTATATTAAGGCAGAAAAATAACAAAATCTGGTTTAGTATAAACCACATCTAGTGAGGTTTGAGTTTTGAACAGTGTTGGTGCATCAAGAATCACAGTCACTGACCTACATGTATTTATTAGTTCCATGTAGATGTATTTAATTATTGTCTTTGGTATCTCTCCTCTTGGTCACTGCTTCCAGTCGTGTGTGTATGTTAGAGCATTCGTCCAATCAGATTTCAACATCATGTGTTACTGGGTAAAACAAAATCTGCCATGAGGCTCAGAATCATCAGTTCAGCCTCTGGAGCTTCAAATAAATGGGATAAACCTGTTGACAGGTGACTTAAGGTGCTACAAAATCCAAGCAACTGGTAATTTAACACTGCTAGAGTTAATTATGCTTTCAATATATAATGTAAAATGTGGACTAATTTATTTTCATCTATTATACTAAAACCAGTATAACTGTTAAATTAGAAGAAACATTTTTTTCTTATTGTCAGGGTGTTGTGACGTCAACACTAATGTCTTATGTTCACTGCTCATGATGTGTAAAAGCTCACAGGATGTCACATGGTAGTTTGTTTTTTAATTGTACAAGCATGTCTCTATTTGATACAATTTGACCTTTCAATATTCTTCTGCACCAAGCCAAGATTCATCCACAGTGTAAATTTGGTGCAGATATCTCAATGCTTTCTTCAAATAATGCGATTACATCGTTGAATGGACAGACAAAGGACAAAATGATTACACTACCCCTCTAGCCAGAAGTTGGCTGTGGGGTAAAAAACTGTCTGATAACAACTTTGTTTCTTAAACTACAACTTGGTTTCCTAAAAATAACTATTGTGCAAGAATAACATGAGAAAAATCTATATCCACAATCTAAAAGTCTAATCCAGACCACAGGTGGTTTATAGATCTGATATGGGGTGAATTTGCACACTCACCTTCTGAACATCAACTACCCCCTGGTTTACTTTACCTGTCGACCACACAACAGGAAGTGACCTCATTTTATTGGGATTTGTAGTTTTTCAGCGATAAACCCTCGTCTTGTACTTTGGACACTTAGAACATTGACTGTTTATTTTGATGAACATGTATTTTTGTAACTTGTTTCTGTAGATTTTTATATCTGATGCCATAAACAAACAAAACAATATTAAAAAACAATAATTTTGACTGTATTGAAAATAAGTATATTTCATTTATATAGCACTTTTCACAGATAAAATCACTAAGTGCTTTATAGTTTAGAATAAAATGTTAATAAAAGCTTACAATAAAATAAATAAAATGTCATACATACACCAGGATTAAAACAAAACAGTAGTACAGAGACAGACAATAACACAAATCCATAAAAACATCAACCCGGGCTAAATGCCTGCCTAAAAAGATACGCTTTGAGCTCCTTCTTAAAGGAGTCAATGGACTCGATGCTTCATAGAGTTAGAAGTAGTGCTTTCCACAGGCGTGGAGCACTATACAAATACAGAAGAGATTAACATTTGCACAACTGGAGTAACAGACTTCAGAGAGGTCAGAGGTGAGAGAGGATGTTGTTTCAACAGTCAAACCATCAGTAACAAACCTCCATTAGGTTCAAAACAAGCATTTCAGGAACAACTCAACATAGTGGCCAAAGGTTGAAGGTCAAGTTCCAACTTTGGCCAAATGATCCAAAGGTCAAAGGTTAGCTTTACTGTGTCTGCTCCTTTTCTGTCCATTATTCAACACCGTCGGTCATTATAAAAAGTACAGACATCATGTTGATCATCTTTTATTTTTATTAACATTAACTCAACTCTAAAGACATTATTCTACTGTTGCTTCTTTCCCAAAAAGTCGACATGAACAGTTTGTGATGTGAGTAAAGTGGAGGTTTCTGATAAAATGAAACTGAACAACAGCAAATGACACAAAACTATTGACTTTAAATCAAGATGCACTGGGTCTGTTCACTGCAGTGGGTAATTTCTGTGCTCTATTTGCATTTGCGCTGAATTATATATGTGCTATACATCAAACTTTATTTATAAAGCACTTTTTCATACAGTGAAATGCTGCACAAAGTGCTTTACATATAAAAATCACTACACCCCCTACACCATTACCGCCACACACACATACATGTACACACACAACCATGCACACATACACCCCACCACCCATGTACCCAGTATTAGTACACATAAATAACAATAAAACAAAAAGAAATAGATAAAGAAATAAAGAAACAGGCTGAGCACGGGAGGACCATAAAGCAAAAGAGAAGGTGCTATCACAGGGAGCCACCTGCACCAGGGGGACAGCCACAGCCCCCAGCGACCTGGTGCCGCCATCATAGAGCTGCATCCTGACCGGTGAGGGAAGACCGAACCGCAACACAGCGGCAGGGACCCCCACGCCACCAGAAAGGAGTAGACCCCAAGGAGGCGCCACAGCCACTGGAGCCCACAGCCACCCCCCGGTCCAGAGGACCCTGCTGATGAAACACTGGAGAATATAAATAAAAACAGTAAAAAGATAAAAAGAAGTATTGGTTAAAAGAATATAAATATAAAACATATAAGTAAATATAAATATAGATCATTAAAAAGGAGAAAAACAGAAGCAATAATTAAAGTCAAATTAGAAACTAAGAGAGATAGGAAGTAAAACATAAGCTAATAAAGGAGCATTAGTTAAAAGCCAGTTTAAAAAGGTGGGTCTTGAGCCTGGTTTTAAAAATGTCTACATTCTCTGTGGCCCTCAGGTTCCCTGGCAGCCTGTTCCATAGGTGAGGGGCATAATGCTGGAAAGCTGCCCCACTGTGAGTTTTTGTGTTTACTCATGGAACAATTGATAGGCCAGTGCCAAAGGACCTCAGGGTCCACGAGGGTTCATATGGTAAAAGCAAGTCTAAAAGATAAGAAGGAGCAAGACCATTAAGATATTATACTATAACACTAGGACATCACATTCTTTTAAAGAACTTTAAAGAGAGAGATTAAAGTAATAATGTAAAGATCAAAAAATAATCCTGGATTTTCGGATTACCTTGTCCATATTCTGGCTTAAATGCAAATTGTATCAACATAACATCATGGTGGTGGTGGTAGAAGGGGCTGTTGGTGCAGATTGGCAGCCACGCTTCCGTCAGCCTGCCCCAGGACAGCTGTGGCTATAAACATAGTTTACCACCACCAGAGTGTGAATGTGAGAGTGAATGAATAATGGATCCATTGTACACACTTTGGGTATGCATTAACAAAAAAGTGTTATATAAATCTAAACCATTATTATTATTAATGTTATTCAACCAGTTTCAAACAAAAAGAGATCTCCTCTGTTTTACACCAATTTGACTTAACAAATAAACAGGAAATCTACAGTTACAGAGTCAAGCATACCCTCATTATTACACTGTGTTCATGGAACAGTACAACTGTCATGTTAATGTACCTCTTCATGAAGAACTTGTTAAACTCTATTTGAGTCCTACGTGGGCACATTTAGAACGCTCATGTTTAGTGCGCAGAGTAGCGGTGGGGAAGGATCTGTCACATCGTCTGCATTGGTAGATTATTTTCTTGGTATGAGTATGCCAGTGATGGCGCCAAGAGTCTGGTGTCCAGAATATCTTCCCGCACACTTCACACGGGATCACCATCTCTCTGGTGTGTGTGAGGCGGTGTTTACGTAAGTTAGATGAGGTTCTGAAAGCTTTCCCACACTCTTCACAGCTGTAACATTTCTCACCAGTGTGGATGCGGTGGTGTACTCGGGCTGCAGTTGCTGAAGCAAAAACCTTTTCACACTGGTCACAAGTATAGGGTTTTTCTCCAGTGTGGGTGCGTCGATGTGTTGTGAGGACACATGCTGTTGTGAAAGCTTTTCCACATATGTCACAGCTGTACAGTTTCTCTCCAGTGTGGATACGTTGGTGCTTTGTGAGGTCGCTTGCATGGACAAATTTCTTCCCACACTGGTCACAGCTGAATGGTTTCTCTCCAGTATGGATGCGTTGGTGTCGCCTGAGGTCACTTGCTTGGAGGAACTTCTTTCCACATTGGTCACAGGTGAACGGTTTCTCTCCAGTGTGGATGCGTTGGTGTGTTCTGAGGACACTTGCTGTAGTGAAAGCTTTTCCACAAAAGGCACAACTGAAGAGTTTCTCTCCAGTGTGGTTGCGGCGGTGTATCCGGAGTCCACTTGCTCTTGAAAAAGCCTTCCCACACTGGCCACAGGAGTAGGGTTTCTCTCCAGTGTGGATGCGTTGATGTTTCGTGAGGTCACTTGAATGAATGAAGTTCTTCCCACATTGACTACAACTGAATGGTTTCTCTCCAGTGTGGATGCGTTGGTGTTTTGTGAGGTCACTTGTTTGGAAGAAGTTTTTCCCACATTGGTTACAGGTGAATGGTTTCTCTCCAGTGTGGGTACGTTGGTGTTTTGTGAGGTCACTTGCTTGGATAAAGTTCTTCCCACATTGCTCACAGCTGAATGGTCTCTCTCCAGTGTGGATGCGTTGGTGTGTCCTGAGGACACTTGCTGTAGTAAAATTTTTTCCACAGAAGTCACAGGTGTACAGTTTCTCTCCAGTATGGATCCGATGGTGTATTCGGAGTCCACCTGCTGTTGCAAAAACCTTCCCACACTGGTCACAGGTATATGGTTTTTCCCCAGTGTGGATGCGGTGGTGTCGTTTGAGGTCTCTCCTGTGGATGAAGTTCTTCCCACACTGGTCACAGGAGTAGGGCTTCTCTCCGGTGTGGATGCGTTGGTGTTTCATGAGGTTGCTTGCTTTGGTGAAAGCCTTCCCACACTGGTCACAGCTGTGTGTTCTTTCTTCCATGGGGAGGTGACAGTGGGCACTGCTCTGCTCTGCAGTTGGAAGCGACATCCCAAACTGGTCTCAGACCTGTTTTGTTGTGTTTTCTGGAGCTGGGAGATCTTTCACTTTGTCTTCTTGCCCTGATTCTGCACCTATAATGGCAAGAGTAAAGTAAGCAAATGAAATTCAATAAACAATCATCAACAATAAACATATTTCCGTCAGTAATGCTTTATTAAGGGTTTGCTAGTAACATTTACAAGTTTATTTCAGTGATAGTTAAGAGGTAAAATAAGGTTAAAGCTAAGGAATTATCGGACCAATTTCTGTTGAGTGGCTTCTTTCAACATGTTGTTCAACAGTAGAAAATATTTACACAAGATTTTAGAAATTTATCTGATGTAAATAAGGCAACAAGTACAAATTTTACCTTTACCTGAACTTTACATTAGATCCTTAAATCTTTTTTGGTAAATCTGATTTATTAACCATATTATTATTTATATCATTTAACTAAATCAGAATTATATTGGTTCCTTTACTATTCCTAACACTCTGGTTATATGTTTGAAGAGGTTGTTAATCTTTACGACAGAAATCCAGAAAAGGACTGGGGCTGAAACGTGTTCATACCAATAACTATTTTCTCGTACTCGTCTTCATCCGCTTATCCGGGTCCGTAATGAGTTGTTTAACCCACAGATGAGGAGGAACTCAGTCATAAGAGGACTTCATTCCTACCAATCTGAGGTTGGAGGGAAACTTGACTTCTGTCTGCATTGATCAAATCATAAAATAATGAGCTTTATCCTTTATTCAATTACTATTACAGTCTGTGGATACTTTGTTTCTTTAACCCCTTTGTTTGGACAGTATGAGATTTATGGGATTAACAACAAATGGAACAAAAATAAGCAAATAAAAAAGTCAGCAATATAACCCCCCCCAAAAAAAAAAAAAAAAAAAGAACAAATCACACAAAAAACAAATAAAATGAATGATAATGAACAAAATAATCATGTGTGATTCAACTGTTTGTGCTGCCTCTTGTTATGGGGTCAAAGGTTACACCACACCTTTACAACACATTCAGTTTAGGGTTTTTTTCTTGGTGTTTTATAAGGCTGACCACGTATTTCCTCTATTTTCTGTCACAGCCCAACTCATAGTCTGCGACAAAACAGTGGAGACAGACAAGGTGGTAACCAATTTAAAAGTTATTAATTTTAAGTCAAACAAAGGCAACTAAAACTACAGGGGGGCATTGGTATAGTGTGTAAGGCATACATAGATGTGTGTATATGAGTGTAGGTGTGTAAAGAAAATGTAACCAAAGGGCCACTGGTCATCAGTGCTGGTGGGAGAAAGACCAGAACCACAGCTGGAGATGGAGACCAGCCAAGGCAGACCAGAACGCTACAACATAGCCAAAACCAGGACAGAGCCGGTAGAGTGGAGAGAACAGCCGTGACACGCCGCTTAAGTAGACCAGCCGCTCCTGACACAGGTGGCACTGAAAGATGCAGGGTCACATCCCCAAAAAACTGTCTGTCCTCAGGAGGACCAACTCTGACCATGTGACAACAACATTCAAAACACTGAACAACAGAAATGTTAAGCATTTACCCATGATCCATCTGGATTTTATACTCACCCAGACTTTCATAACCAGTTACCAGTCCACCAACTCAACTCAGCTACCCAGTGTAGAGAAAGGGGGTATGTCATCAAATTGTTGGGCTTGAGGCAAAGCATTCATCAAAACATTCTCAGATCCTCAAATGGGACGAATATCTAAACTATGTATGTTCAGTTATGCTCCATTAAACAAGTATGGGTTGGAACAATCACCAAACAACCAGATAATCCTTAAGGGCAGACAGCGTAGTGGACTAGCGCAGATGCCATCGCACAGTTCAACCTGCTGAACAGAAAGAGGAGGGAGGGGCGTGGAATTGGGTAGCGACGCTAGGGACACGTCCCTACCGATATCCAGCCATTACTGTGTCCTCACTATCAATACAACTGCTGTCTGTAATGTTTAGGCAATGATTGTGGCACAAAGGGTTAACAGTCGGTCTCTACTAGAAGTCCTGCCTCTAACCTAAATATCACAAACATACATACATGTGATTGGCCGTCCCCGCTGTCACTCCATCTACTTGTAAAAACTACTTGTAACCTGTTAGTTGGACCACTAGCGTAAATTGTCAGTATGTTTGGCATTTATTCTGCCTGGGTCACATCAGCTTGACAGATTTGAATATCCGTGGTGTCATTTACATTTGTACGTGTCTGTTTGTGTGTGTGTGTGTGCTTGGTAATTAGGATTTTAAGGATGTCAAAGAAAAAAAAAACTGGACAGAAGACACTTCTTTAGGAGTCAAAGTGTAAGTCACTTCAAGGGTATAGAACTGCAGAGGCTCAACAATACAGATATTGAATAAAAGACAATATTTAATGCCAAACAGACACACTTTTTAAAAGTTATTTTTACTTATTATTTTCATGTAATTCTATGGAAGAGAGCAACTATTTAAAAAACACTAAGAAAATTTGTGGAGATAATACTATAAAACTTCAGATTCTAGATGCTCATGTGATTTTATCTAAATTTTGGGTGGAAAAAATGACCTGTATTAATGAAAGTAAAAGCCTTTTTTGCTCAGGCAATAACTATACCATCAAAGTCTATGATCATTGTATCCTCTAATCTGTTCATATGTGATGCATCAACATATTTATGTCAGGTGACAGACAGTAGAGAGGCAGGAGGAGATAGAGGAGGAGAGGCTAGAAATTCACAGGTGAGGTTAAATAATGATGGATATGTTAGTCATGAGAATAACATTGCAGGATGCATTAAATTCTTGTATTGTCTTTAGACTTTCAGATATGTGTTATAAACATGCCAATTACTGAATTGTTTTCTGACTAATTGTTTGCTTGTTTACTCAGCTCTACATGACATGAAATTTTAATTGCAAATGCAAAAACCTTTCAGGAGTGCTGCTTTGGAGCACTTTTGTGTCCCCACCAATGTCAGACTCAAACCTACTCCCTTGAGAAGAGGGCTTTCACTTCAGGGACAGAGAAGAGCAGAAGAGGGTTCAACACGACCTCAGATATGAGATGAGAAGGGCCAAGGACAGATACAGGAGGAAGGTGGAGGAGCAGCTGGTGCAGAACAACATGAGAGACGTGTGGAGAGGCTGAAGACCAGCGCTGGGTTCACCAACTGAACCTGTTTTTCAACAGATTTAATTCCAACCCCCCCTAGTCTTCACACCTCTATAAGTTTCATGTCCATACACGGATCATATCACGAAATATCTGCGTCCAGGTGGAAATGGGAAAACTGGGTTGAAAGGGTGTAAAACACATGCCACACCTATAGGTGGCACTGTACACAAACACAGACAGAGCCACAGGACACAGTCAAATCACAGAAGAATGTACTGAGCATGTGCATGAGGTTACATCTGGGGTTGTCTTCTTCTGGTCACGTGGTACTATGGCGTCATCGTTTCCGTAAAGTGCTGTTGTGCCTATCTGTACGCCAACGCCAGGGAGGCGTTGGGAAATTTTTCTGCTTTGGGACCTGTTCTCCAAAAATACCGTTTCAGGGCACTGACAACGCCAGTGTCATGTGGACGAAAAGCCCAAACCATATTAAACTTTTGCAGATTGACATAATTTAGTTGTGGTGTGTACGGGGCGACAGTCTGCAGAAGGTCCCCGTCCTGGGGAAGACCTCCTGTGTGGCCCCAGTTCCTGAGTCTGCATACGCCAAGAAGTGAAACCACCACAGGTCTGCTGCCCTGACCTTAGAGGTGGGCGATATATATCACCTACGATAATATTGAATATGTTGATTTAATGATGAGCAATTTGACATTATCAAGTATTCATACTGTCTCGAAAAGAAAACAAACGGACGGTGCATAGACGGTAAAGGAGAAATGCATGAAAGTCCTCAATGGCCGTGCCTCAGGAGCCAATCAGCAGACAGGATACAGTCTGGTGGTGACTCGGCGGCACCAAAACACAACATGGCCTCACATGGAGGAAATCTGCAGGAGTCTGTGTCTGAGAGGATGATTTCACAGCGAGACGTGAGTCCATATCACTAGCCTGGAAATGGTTCGGTTTTGACTGATGTCAGTCAAAATAACGTTATATGCAAGCTGGGGCACCATCAAAGGGGGGGTTGAACGTGACAAATTCATGTGGAGGGGGTCCAGTGGATACAGGCTAGAAGTTGTGAAAATTTCGTGTAAGATCCACTGTTTAATAGAGGAACAGAAACTGGAGTCGGACGTTGAAAACATGTAGGTTTCACTTTTGCTTCATACCAGCATTAGTCACATTAGTTATGGACCACATCCCCAGTTTTACACCGTATCTCAAGCTTATTTGGTTCCATTTTTTCATAATTTTTCAAGTATTTTGGTCATTTTCTCCAAATTTTATAAGTGTTTGTTTAGTTTTGTGGCATATTTGAAGGTTTTTGGATCAGGTTTTCCTCATTTTTCAATTAAAATTCTCCATTTTCTCAGTTTAAACTTTCTATGTTCTGTCACAAAATAAAATATCTATTTAAGGGATGATTATGAATCACTGATGTGTTTTTATTTACATTTTACAGACTGTCCTGACCTTTTGGAACAGTAATAGGTTAACCTTTTCCTAAGTGATTCAGTTCACCATTAATTACAATGTACTTTGCATTTTCAGAGTAAATCAGGTGTTTTCCTCTATTTTATTTAGTTCAGTAGTTATTA
The DNA here is from genome assembly GCA_037367295.1 of Apogon hyalosoma. Taxonomy (NCBI): domain Eukaryota; kingdom Metazoa; phylum Chordata; class Actinopteri; order Kurtiformes; family Apogonidae; genus Apogon; species Apogon hyalosoma. The sequence continues at coordinate 957,053 of JAPQRP010000014.1, forward strand.
TTAGATCAGTGG
>JAPQRP010000014.1:957164-969766 GCA_037367295.1 Apogon hyalosoma
GTCCAACATGCACCTGGAACAGGTCTGACTTACTGCTGGCAATGCGAACCAGACTCCTGCTTTGGTCATACAGGGACTGGACAGCCCTAAGCAGAGGGCCCCGGACCCCATACTCCCGAAACACCCCCCACGGGACAAGGTCGAACGCCTTTTCCAAATCCACAAAATGCATACGGACTGGTTGGGCGAACTCCCACGAACCCTCGAGCACCCGATGGAGAGTATAGTGCTGGTCCAGTGTTCCACAACTGGGACAAAAACCACATTGTTCCTCCTGGATCCGAGGTTCGACTATCAGTCGGATCCTCCTCTCCAGAACCCTGGAATAGACTTTCCCTGGGAGGCTGAGGAGTGTGATCCCCCTGTACTTGCAGCACACCCTTCGGTCCCCCTTCTTGAAAATGAGGACCACCACCTCGGTCTGCCAATCCAGAGGCACTGTCCCCGACTGCCACGCAATGTTGCAGAGACGCGTCAACCAAGACAGTCCCTGCACATCCTGAGACTTAAGGCACTCAGGGAAAATCTCATCCACCCCCAGTGCCCTGCCACCGAGGAGCTTGCCAACCACCTCGGTGACTTCAGCTTGGGTGATGGATGAGTCTGCCTCTGCCCAGGAGAAAAATGGAGTCCCCAGTCGGAGCACCATCCAGCACCCCTCCCCAGGGACTCCAAGAAGGCCAGGTACTCTGCATTGCCGTTTGGCCTGTGGGCTGAAACAACAGTGAGGCACCTGTCCCCAACCCGAAGGCACAGGGACACGACCCTCTCATTCACCTGGGTAAACTCCAACACATGGCAGCTGAGCTGAGGGGCTATGAGCAGGCCCACACCAGCCTGATGTTTCTCACCACGGGCAACACCACAAAAGTGGAGAGTCCAGCCCCTTTCAAGGGGTTGGGTTCCAGAGCCTAAGCTGTGTGTGGAGGTGAGCCCGACTATATCTAGACAGTACCTCTCAACCTCCTTCACAAGTTCCAGCTCCTCCCCCCCCAGCAAAGTGACATTCCATGTCCCTAGAGCTAGACTCTGTGTCCGGGGATTGGGTTGCCGAGCCCCTGCCGTCGACTGCCACCCAATCCACGTTGCACCCGGCCCCTGCGGTTCCCTTGGCAGGTGGTGAGCCCACCAGAGGACAGGTCCACATCATCCTTTTGGACTGAGCCCCATGGGCAAAGGCCCGGCCACCAGACGCTTGCTTGCAAGCCCCAACCCCAGGCCTGGCTCCAAGGTGGGGCCCCGGCTGCATCATATCGGGCAACGTCGCAATCCTTGATTTAGTGTTCATCATAGAGGCTTCTGAACTGCTCTTAGTCTGGCCCATCACCCAGGACCTGTTTGCCATGGGAGACCCTACCAGGGGCATAAAGCCCCGGACAACATAGCTCCTGGGATCATTTGGGCACTCAAACTCCCCCACCACGATAAGGTGACAGTTCAAGGGGGAGTTACAGTATTTTACTTAACTCTGACATGCAGGGAGTCTGAGTTTTGATGTAAGAAAATGTGGATAGTTGTTACTTCATCTTGATCAGTGTTTCTCAAACTGTGGGGCAGGCCCCCCAGGCAGAGTGCAAAGGCTTGCCCTGAGGGGCATGAAATCACTCCTGGGTGTTTTTTTTTTTTTTTTTCCTTCAGGTTTAGAACATGTAACAGGTGGAACTAATGTTTTAGCATTGGAGAACCCTGGACTCATTTTAGGAATGTACAACAAACCAATCTGCTGCCATGGTGATCTGTCACTAGACTAGACAAAGAATTTACGTTTGGACAATGGACAAGGATGGGACTGGAAAAAAAACATGTGTAATGTTTCTGTTTCAGACCAGTTTGGACAGTTTGCACTTTAATATTCTGAGATCTGAAATGGAAACGGGCTCACTGCAGCCACTGATATTATTCAGATGTTCATCTTTGTTTCCAAAATGTCTTTGTTGTTCTAAAAAAAAAAAGTAACTTTATTATCATAGTTGTAAAATAATTGCGTATTTCCTATTTTGTTTTGGAAAAATATTGTCTCAGGGAGCAGTCTGGTTGAGTTAATTTGTATTGTTAAATCAAAAATATAAGTTATTTTTAATTTGTACAACAAATTATTCAAGGAAAATCAAAAAATATTGTTAAAATATTTATGTTTCTTTCAATAAAAGTTATAATTGCACCACTGTTACAGTGTTGTTGGGGTTGAGGGGGGCCTTCAACAGGGGGCCCCACAGAAAAAGACTGATAACCACTTATCTAGATGTTGTCAACACTGTTATCATAATATCTATCCAGAATTATGAAAAATGCAAGATTTTAAGTTACATAAAGAAAAAACAAACAATAACCAAGTTTTGACATAGATGCCAATGTATTGGATAGTAGGGATATGAATTAATTTATTTTCAGCGACTGTCCAGGGGATTTATATGACCACTAGAGGGAGTTGTGAGTCACTCCACACCATGGGGCCTTTGACCAAAGTATCAGAATGTGACCAGATGGGATGAGAGCCACAAAGAAACAACTTTAGAGTCAAAGAAAGGGAGTGATAAAAAAATAGAAGTCAATAGACAGAGCTGTAAATGAAGTTTGACGCTGAAATGACAGAATTTTTTCTACACAGGTGACTTTAATTCTGAGGCTTACAAAGGTATAAAGTTAATATGGGATGTTATTATCTTTGCTTAGTTGTTGTTTGTTGATCCACATTAAAATAGAATTAACAAAAATTACCAAAATAATCAGGTTTAATTCAACTCATGTCATGTGTTTCCAATTGTTTGTGCTACTTCTTGCCACAGGGTCAAAGGTCACACTAAATAGTGGTTTTAATCATTATAACACCATTAGTTTGGTTTTTCGTGTCTTTTGAGGCTGTGCACATATTTCCTGTTGTATGTGATGAAAAGTGAATGAGAAATAAATATGTCTGATCATTTATTCACAGACAAACAACACAGATAAAGGTGGACTGGACAGATCAGACATGGACACCAATGAAATGTGTCCGGCAGTGTCTTCAATGTTAATAAAAACACAAAGTGAAGCTCAAACTGTTCTAGAAACTTTACAGATTAATTTAAAAGATTAAATACAGAGTTCTAGATGTTAAGAAACTATGAACTCTCCTCATTTTTCAACTATTTCCTTCAGTTGATTCTCATTTTACAAGTAATTGTTCAGTTTTACACCATATTTCAAGCTTATCTGGTTCATTGTTCATAATGTTTCAAGTATTCTACTAATTTTTTCCTAATTTTACAAATGTTCGTTCAATTTTGTGGCATATTTGAAGGTTCTTTGGTTTAGTTTTCCTTCTTTTTTATATTTAATTTTCCATTTTCTAAGTTTCAATTTTCCAAGTTATATCATAAAACAAAATCTGTGTTTAAGGGATGATTATGAATCACTGATGTGTTTTTATTTATATTTTACAGATTGTCCTGACCTTTTGGAACAGTAATAGGTTAACCTTTTCCTGAGTGATTTATCACCATTATTATAATATTATCCTCTGAACTTTGCATTTTCAGAGTAAATCAGGTGTTTTCCTCTATTTAATTTAGTTCAGTAGTTATTATTAGATCAGGGATGCTTGTGATGTTGATGGTTCAATAAACTATGAGTGTTTTCTGCCGTCTGTGGACATTCCTTTAATGCATTTATTCTGGATTTGACATAAACAGGTTATTTCTATCACAATTTTCTGCATTTCAGTGTCTTAATAAATAATATTATTCAAGGCTCTTGTTTTACATTAATTCAAAACACATGAATACATTTAACAAACGCAGAATGACTCGGACTGAGCAGGAAACACAAAGCATCTAAATGAACCTGTCATTAGAAACACTTCAGGACAACTTGTGCTAACAGGCTACATCAACTAAAACAGTTTAATGCGGTTTGTTCAGATTCTGTAAAGCGTTTGTGGTGGTTTTAAAGGCTGCTTTCAGTTCTTTTATACTTTGCTTCCTTAGTTACATTCACTTAATCACATTAAACTGAATTAAAACAGAAACAAATAAGACTGCTTAGCATTTAGCTGCTAACTTGCTAATGTAAACAATAGCTAGTTAGCTTAGCCGTTCGGTACCGACCTGAGAAAGAAGCTCCAGTTCGGTGTCACAACGCGTAAGGAACTCCGTCTGTCCTGTCGGTACCGGAACACTGATCCACCTTAGACCCCGTTAAACCGGCGGAAAACCTCGTTAAACTCCGTTTTCAAGCCCCACGTTTAGCTGCTAAGCTAACCACTAACGGACCGGACACCGCTGCTGGCGCTGCGTTCACGTCCTGAAGAAACAGTGGGAAAGATGAGCGTTATCCCCAGGAGCGGGTGCAACATGAAAATCCACTAAACTCCAGTCGCTGAACCTCAAGAGTGTATAATAAATAAAGTTTCACACACAGTGAGATAACAAAAAAAAAAAAAACAACAACAAAACAGCTAGAATTAAAATAAGATGGCGGAAAACGTGAAAACATGCAATTCTGACTCAGACGACGGTGTTTAATTTAAGTAAGGTTATATTTTTATACCTTGCACAGAAAACTTTCAAATTAATGATATTCAAAAACATCTATGGTTTGTTACAGTTGTTTTATTGGAAGAACAGTATTGTTAGTGTCGGCCGTTATTTAAAAGGAAACTTAACTCGTTCTGTCTCACTCATCCTCTCTCTTTTCCTCCTCATACCTCTTGTGCACGCCAGTTCACTGGCTCCGCCCCCTTACCGTTCTCATCCACTCAACTGTCAATCATAGCCCCAAACACACTCAATGCATTACAGACAGTAACAGCTGAACTTTGAAACAGTCACATTAACAGAACAGTTACTGCAGAGCTGATATAATACATTTCATGTTTTGAATTGACTCAGTCAGAGCAGTAGTGTGTTGCATCTGTTTCTGCAAAAACCCTTCCATGGCTCCTGTACTCTTAATGCTGAATACATTTTTATCATGAAATTATCAGACAAAATGACATCATTACTCTTTAAACTTGTCATGATTCTCCACATACACACATACAGTAAAAGACTTGCTACTAGTGTATGAGCTGTGTCTAAATCTTCCAAACCTGTTTCTTGTGTAAATGTTTATCCATAGTTGAGGTGGTCCCATGGTCCACCAGACTCAGATGCAGATCTGATGTGACAGTTTTCTTTGTTGCGTCACATATCAAATGTTCCCAAACTTTGGACCATTTGTTTCAGGTAACATCGCTGCCCCGACTGTTCCTGCACCCAGTCATTAGTGTGCATGCGCAGTCAGTGCATCAGTCAGTGCAAATATTTGAGAAAAGTGGACGTCTCATTCTGAGCTACTTCAGTTGACTACTGTGAAACATGTTTTCATGGGATTGCATGCTGTGGGATACACACAATGTCACCAGTGACTCATCGACTACTAAATTAGTCGACTAATTTTGCCTTTGACTATTAGTCGACTAGTCATTGCAGCTTTATTATGGAACAAGAACACAAGAAAAATCTACTTGAATAGAACTAAGGAACCTTTATTATTATTTCTTTTGTTTATTATGACAGACAAATATTAGCTTTCTGCTTTTAAATCGCTGTAGTTCCATATTCCACGTCCCAGTCACTGTTTCCTTCCACTGATGGGTTGAAACCAACACAACCAAACCAGCTGGATCCAGACCACAGGTGGTTTATAGAGCTGATCTGGGGTGAATTTACACAAACACCTTCTGAACGTCAACTGTCCCCTGGGTTTACTTTACCTGTCAACCACACAACAGGAAGTGACCTCATGTCTGTTCACTTGTCTTGTACCGTGGACACTTAGAACATTGACTGAACTATTTATTGTAAATTGTTTATTTTGATAAACTTGTATTTTTGTAACCTGTGTCATTCTGTAGATATTTATTTTTGCCGAGATAAACCACTAAACAATTGAAATAATGTTCTCTGGACTGAAACTATAATAATAGATGAACTTTGCAAATCATATTTTTATCTAAATTCCGATACAACCAGACAAATATATCAATAAAGGTATGAACTGCAAAAATATGTGTTCATCTAAATAAATAAACTCCTTCCAATCATTGAGTCCATGTTCTTGGTGTCCCAAGTTCTTCTGTACAGACTGAGTCAAACTGTTTATTCTCCTTTTAGTGGATGAACATGGTTTTATTAAAGACACTTTTGTTCATAAGTATCTGTCGTTTACAGATTTAATGTCAAGTAGCTTGTTTTAATGTACATGAAAAATGGACACAATGGACATTTTATTTTAGTTTTGGAGTGGATCTCAAAAATGAAGTTATGTAAACACCAAACTACATGTTTGAGGATATAGCTATGAAGATTGTGTATTTAGAAAAATAGATGTAAACCAGGATTTTACATATTTATATTCTGTTAGGTTTTTTTGCAGTTTTTTTTTAAACAATGTATTTAGTTTGTATGGACTTATTACAGACATAACATTACATTTTGGAATACAAGGGTCATATTTACAATCAGATGTGACTGAAATGTGGACTTTCAACTTTAATTCAGTGGACTTAACTAAAATATTGCATTAATCGATTAGGAATTAAAACCATTTTCACCATCATACCTCCATTTTCAGAGGCTGAAAAGTAACTGAACAAACTGACTGAAGGAGCTTCATGTCCAGGTCAGTGACTGCAAAGAATTTCAATCAAGGCTGATGCAAAAAACCACAAAGTGCAATGGGACACTGATACGTTTTGGCCTGGATCAGAGGTCTTAAAATGTCTTCTAGATCCAAATCACTTTGGTGGATTCATGCTCCGAGCTCATCAACCAGTCAGAGTTAAAGGTGGGGTACAAGATGTTTTCCTGGAGCATTTTTTACTATATTGCTTAAAATCCCCTTAACACACCAATTACAACCGATTAATTAAATGCTCTAACACAAAAATAAAAAAAAAGCCACCTGCGGAACGGACAGGACTGAAAAAACACCATCCAATCATTTTGAGCGCCCACTTGAAATGATTGAATGGTGATATGTCTATCAAACTCAACTGGCATTTGTCCCTCCCCCCTCTGTGCGTACTCCTCTTCATGCATGAATCGTGTGTTTTCAGAGGCTTGGAGCACTGGCACAGGAAATGAAGTTAGAGCTTGGCTAGCTATATTAGCAATATCAGGATGTAAAGTTCACCAGAAAACTGTTTTGTCACCAGCGTAAATCACTAGGAAATGTAACGTTTATCAGATAGGTATGAATTGGGGCTATTCTGTAAGAGCGGGGGTGTTGGAGGAGACTGACTGAGGTGCGCATGGATCAGAGTCGGAGCTGGGCTAGGAGCCCAAGCCGATGTCAGTCCAGTATTCTGGAGGCGTGGCTTAGGGGGGATGTCTGAAGAAAGGGTTTTGGACTTTTGAATTGTGTATTTTCAAAATGTAGCTTGCTCGAATTGTTTTTCTAAGATCTCGTACCCCACCTTTAAGACTCCCCAAAGAGATCAGAGTTCAGAGAAGACACTCTTTCAATAGCCAAACCATCAGTAACAAAACCCAATTAGGTTCAAAACACAGCATTTTAGGAACAACTCAACATCATGGCCAAAGGTCGAAGGTCAAGTTCCCTCTTCCCTCACAAAACCCAATTTTGGCCAAATGTTCCAAAGGTCAAAGGTCAGCTTTATTCTGTGACAAAACCCCTTTAGTGTCCATTATTCAACACTGTCGTCCATTATAAAATGTAAATTTCAGTTTTCTATATGTGATGCACATATGGCAAGAACTGACAATAAAGCTGACTTTGACTAAACATCATATTGATAATCTTTTACTCGCTTAAAAATCTGTCAACAAACACCTCTCTCCTAACTCACAGCTGTTCTGTTTGGCTCCTACGTGAGATATTTAGAACACTCATGTTTGACGTGCAGAGTTGTGGTTGCAAAGGGTCTATCACATAATCTGCACTGGTAGGATTCTTCCTGGTGTGGGTACGCTGGTGATAGCGCAAACCGGAGGGTGTCGAGAATATCTTCCCACACAGCTCACATGGGATGACCATCTGCTTGGTGTGTGTGAGGTGGTGCGTGTGTAGGCTGGAAGAGGATCTGAAAGCTTTCCCACACTTGTCACAGGTGTAAGGTTTCTCACCAGTGTGGATGCGACGGTGTATTCGGACATCACCTGCTGTTTTAAAAAGCTTCCCACACTGATCACATGAATAGGGTTTCTCTCCAGTATGGATGCGTTGGTGTTTTTTGAGGTCGCTTGCTTGGATAAAGTTCTTCCCACATTGGTCACAGTTGAATGGTTTCTCTCCAGTGTGGATGTGTTGATGTGTCCTGAGGATGGTGTTTGTTGAAAAAGCTTTTCCACAAAAGGCACAGCTGTACAGTTTCTCCCCAGTGTGAACACGTTTGTGTTTTGTGAGGTCACTTGTTTGAGAGAAGTTCTTCCCACATTGGTCACAAGTAAATGGTTTCTCTCCAGTGTGGACAAGTCGGTGTCGACTGAGGTCACTGACATAAATGAAGTTCTTTCCACATTGGTCACAGCTGTATGGTTTTTCACCAGTGTGGATGTGGTGGTGTTTTCGGAGTCCAGCTGCTGTTGAAAAAGCTTTTCCACACTGCTCACAGGAATATGGCTTCTCTCCGGTGTGTACACGTTGATGTGTTGTGAGGTTACTTGCCGTGGTAAAAGCTTTTCCACAGAAGTCACAGCTGTACAGTTTCTCTCCAGTGTGGATGCGTTGATGTGTCGTGAGGAGACTCGCTGTGGTGAAAGCTTTTCCACATATGTCACAACTGTATGGTTTCTCACCAGTGTGGTTGCGGTGGTGTATTTGGAGTCCACCTGCTGTTGCAAATGCTTTTCCACACTGGTCACAGGGATAAGGTTTTTCCCCAGTGTGGACGCGTTGGTGTCGTCTGAGGTCACTCGCTTGGATGAAATTCTTCCCACACTGGTCACAGCTGAATGGTTTTTCTCCAGTGTGGATGTGTTGGTGTGTTGAGAGGACACTCGCTGTAGTGAAAGCTTTTCCACAGAAATCACAGGTGTACAATTTCTCTCCGGTGTGCAAGCGGTAGTGTTTTCGGAGTCCACCAGCTGTTTCAAAAGCCTTCTTACACTGGTCACAGGTATATGGTTTTTTTCCAGTGTGGATGCGTTGGTGTTTCATGAGGTCACCTACTTTGGTGAAAGTCTTCCCACACTGGTTACACCTATGTGATTTTTCTCCCATGGGGAGGTGACAATGGGCTCTGCTCTGCTCTGCAGTTGGAAGCGACATCCCAAACTGGTCTCAGACCTATTTTGTTGTGTTTTCTGGAGCTGGGAGATCTTTCACTTTGTCTTCTTGCCCTGATTCAGCACCTATAATGACAAGAGTTAAGCAAACGAATGACATACAATAAACAACCATCAACAATAAATATATTTTCCATCAGTAATGTTATATTTAGAGTTTGCTAGTAACATTTACAAGTTGATTTTACTGATAGTTAAGAGGTAAAATAAGGTTAAAGCTATAGAATTGTTTGAACCATTAGTATTTTGTAGAGTAGCCATACTTTCATCGTCCCAATTTCTGTTAGTGTGTGGCTTCTTCCAACATGTTGTGATATAATAGTAGAGAATATTTCCATATGATTTAAGAAACATATCTAATATAAACAAGCAAATAGGTGCAAATTTTACCTTTACATGAACTTTACATAAGATTTTTAAATCTTTTTGGTAAATCTGCTTTATTAACTCAATTGTCATTATCACCTAGAATTCATTTAAGAATCTCCAAAGATAAAAAATAGTCAAGGTGTTTGAATGTGTTTTCAGCATCTAGAAATAACAGTCTACCGCCAGAGAGTTTTATGTGTTCAACTCAGTATGTGTGGGTTGTGATCAGATACAGTTCTGCTCAGGATTATTCATACCTCTGCCATTTTTTTGTGCATTTTTGTTTTTGTGATGAAATGAATGTGTTTTGTTAAGTTTGTTTGTGACTTTTATGTAAGAGTACACAAGTGAAAGAATACCAAAGATTAACACCCTGGATGACAACATGACAGCATCTGCTAAGAAACTCCAGATTGGTTCTGATTGGATGACCTGATTGACCCCTAGCATACTGCCAAGGTAGTGAAGCAGTGGTTAAAGAACATGGCCCAGTCAAAGTCCTGACTTCGGAGCCTGTGGACACTAACAGGAACCATCATCTATAACAAAAGCTACTCTATTGACTATTAAGAAAAGACACTGGAGTAAGAAAATCTAGGGTATGAATAATTTTGAGAACTGCAGATGTCGTAAAAGTAAAACAGTCTGGTAAATTTTCTTAATTTGACCTATAATCTACTTTTCAGACAATCTATACATTGTATTCTTTCCTCTTTAACTAAGACTCGCCTGAAATGGTCTATTTATCAGCATAGTTACAGTATTTTACTGAACTCTGACATGCAGGTAATAGAAGTGCAGTGTAAAACGGGCTAAAGAAAGGAAGTAATAGAAACAGAAGTCAATAAGCAGAGCTGTAAATGAAAAGAATGGAGTCTGATGCTGAAAGGGCAGAATGTGTTCAAAAAGGGGGAGTTTAATTCTGAGGCTTATGAAGGTATAAAGTTATTATGGGATATTATTATCTTTGCTAAGTTGTTGTTTGTTGATCCACATTAAAATAGAATTAACAAAAATGACCAAAATAATCAGGTTTAATTCAACTTATGTCAGATGTTTCTAATTGTTTGTGCTGCTTCTTGCCACAGGGTCAAAGGTCACACTAAACAGTGACTTTAATCATTACAACACCATTAGTTCAGTTTTGTTTTGCTTTGTTTTGTTTTTTTTTGTGTGTGTGTCTTTTAAGGCTGTGCGCATATTTCCTGTTGTATGTAATGAAAAGTGAATGAGAAATAAATATGTCTGATCATTTAACCCAGACAAACAACACAGATAAAGGTGGACTGGACAGATCAGACATGGACACCAGTGAAATGTGTCCGACATCAGTGTCTTCAATGTTAACAAAAAGACAAAGTGAAGCTCAAACTGTTCTAGAAACTTTACAGATTCATTTAAAAGACTAAATACAGAGTTCTAGATGTTATGGAACAATAAACTCTCCTCATTTTTCAACTATTTCCATTATTTTATTCTCATTTTACAAGTATTTGTTCAGTTTTACACATTTCAAGCTTATTTGGTTTTCATAATTTTTCTAGTATTTTGCTCATAACTGTACAAATGTTTGTTCAGTTTTGTGGCATATTTGAAGTCTTTTTGGTTCAGTTAATTGAAATTTTCCATTTTCTCAATTTAAATTTTCCATATTATATCATATCATAAAATAAAATCTGCGTTTAAGGGATGATTATGAATCACTGATGTGTTTTTATTTACATTTTACAGATTGTCCTGACCTTTTGGAACAGTAATAGGTTAACCTTTTCCTGAATGATTTATCACCATTTATTATAATATTATCCTCTGTATTTTGCATTTTCAGAGTAAATCAGGTGTTTTCCTCTATTTAATTTAGTTCAGTAGTTATTATTAGATCAGGGATGCTTGTGATGTTGATGGTTCAATAAACTATGAGTGTTTTCTGCCGTCTGTGGACATTCCTTTAATGCATTTATTCTGGATTTGACATAAACAGGTTATTTCTATCACAATTTTCTGCATTTCAGTGTCTTAATAAATAATATTATTCAAGGCTCTTGTTTTACATTAATTCAAAACACATGAATACATTTAACAAACGCAGAATGACTCGGACTGAGCAGGAAACACAAAGCATCTAAATGAACCTGTCATTAGAAACACTTCAGGACAACTTGTGCTAACAGGCTACATCAACTAAAACAGATAAATGCTGTTTGTTCAGACACTGTAAAGTGTTTGTGGTGGTTTTAAAGGCTGCTTTCAGTTCTTTTATACTTTGCTTTCCTGTTTACATCCACTAAACCAAATTAAACTGAATTAAAACAGAAACGGAAGCCAAATAAGACTGCTTAGCATTTAGCTGCTAACAGGCTAATGTAAACAGTAGCTAGTTAGCTTAGCCGTTCGGTACCGACCTGTGAAATGATCTCCGGTTCAGTGTCACGAGGCGACAGGAGCTCCGTCTGTACTGTCGGTACCGGAATACTGATCCAAACTAGAGTCCGTTAAACCAGCGAACAACCGTGTTAAACTCCGATTTCAGGTTACGAGTTTAGCCGCTAAGCTAACTACTAACGGACCAGACACGGCTGCTGGCGCTGCGTTCACGGTCTGAAGGCAGAGTGGGGAAGATGAGTGTCAACATGAAAATCTACAAAACTCCGTTCGCTGAACCTCAAGAGTGTATAACAAATAAGGTTTCACACATAATGAGACAAATCACCAGCTAACATTAAAATCTGACGGCAGAAAACGTGAAAATAAATTAAATTCTGACTCATACGGTGGTATTTAATCCAAGTAAGAAGGTTATATTTTTATATCTTGTTCAGAAAACATGATTAATCATATTTAAACCCCTCTATGCTTTAATACTATTATTTTACAATGAGAAACAATATGAAAAGCAGCATCAGGTTTAGTATAAACCACATCTAGTGAGGTTTGAGTTTTAAACAGTGTTGGTTCATCAAGAAT
>JAPQRP010000014.1:1013449-1026546 GCA_037367295.1 Apogon hyalosoma
GATCTGCTCCGGGTCCAAGGTGGGGCAGTGTCTCCCGGTCAAACTTCTAAAAGAGGAGTTTGTGTGGCTGAATGGCGACTTTCTCCGTGGACCGCTGACCGACACGCGCCAGGTGAGGAACGACTACATGCTAACGATGTTAAGTTGACTTTTCCACGTAGCTATGTCGTGTTTCTTTTGAGAATTTTCCCGGGGGAAACTCACAGAAGGAGCGTTTCACTGGCGACTTATCAGCGCGATGAATGACGCGCCCGACAGCCAATAGGAACTGCAGCTGGGTGTTGTGCTCCGCGCTCTGGCCAATCAGAGTCGGGCTCTGGACTGAAGGCGGGAACAGGGAAGAGCAGAAGTGGGTTCAGAGGAAAACAGTTCCCCTTTAGCAAAAAAATAAATAAAAAACACTGGTTTTCTGCGTTTGAAACCCGGTCTGTTTAGTTTAATGACTCTAGCTCTGATTTAATGCCGATCTTACAGTGTCAATATAGGTTTTTCTGTGTTTTTAGCTCAGTTTTGCCGAGTTTTACGACTGTACAAGCAGGATTTGATGCAATGAAGTCAATGACACGTCTCGTGCCTTTTACGACATTTTCATATTGTTACGTTTTTCTGTAGTTTTTTTTCGTATTGTGTTTTTTTCAGGTGTTTCTGTTTTGTTGCGTCTTTTGTCGTTTTCTTTTCATTGAATGTTTTTGTTGCTTTCATCTTGTCACATATATTTTTTAGTTTTTGTTTTGTTGCCTTTTTTGTCTTCTCATCATATATAGTTTTTTTTCTTGTTGCGTTTTTTTCATCATTTTAGTCTTGTTGGGTTTTTTTTTTTGTCGTTTTCACCCTGTTGTATTTCTTCCAATGTTTTTTTATGTTTGTTTTGTTTTTTTGATTTTTTTTTTTCCCTCGTTTTTGTTTTGTTGGGTTCTTTTCAGACATTTTGTATTGATGCGTTTTCTGTTTTATTTCATTTTGTTTATATCTGTAGTTTTTTTCATACCTTTACATAGTTTCCATTGTTTTCGTCTTGTGTCTTTCCATCATTTTTGTCTTGTTTTGTTGTTTTCATCTAGTTGCGTCTTTTATTTCATTTCCACCTCATCACTTGTACTAAACAGTCGGAGCCACTGGACAGTTAAAGCTGTACAGCGACTCCTTCAACCTGCTGTGTGATAATAAAATGTTAATATTCATTTGTGAACTGATCTCAGACCAGTGACGTTAACATATTTTCTATTTGACTGAACCCTGTTGATTCATTATTTTTACATCTGTTAAATAAACAGTGGTTCAATACCACTGCTGGACGTAGAACAGGTTTTTCTTGGGTACACCCTCATGCAGTTGTCCTTCATGAAGAAAAGCCTTAAAGGTCAGCGCCACGTGGGTTTTTCCACCCGCTGTGGCGTATTTACAGCGGGTGTTTATCAGCAACACCTCCCTGTGTCGACTGACGCCGTGTCCACATGAAAGAGGACAAACCAGAACCAGGATCACGTACAATATTAAACTTTGTGAAACATTCCCAGCAGCGAAAATAATCCAAAACATCACATATAATAAATGTCCAATGTTTCGTACTTATGTTTCAAATTATCCTTCAATGTTGAAGCTTTTTATCTTTTCTTTTGCATCTTTTATTTTTCTGTCTTGTGTATTTTCGTCTTGTGTCTTTGGAGATGATTTTATTGCATATTTTACAGTATTTTTATTTTGTCACGTATTTTGTGTTGTGTTCATTTTGTCAGTTCTTTTACGTGAGTTTTGTTTTTATTGTGTCTTATGTTGTTTTGTCTTGTATTTTACGTCGTCTTCATTTTGATTTTTAATTTGCGTCATCTTTGTTTCGTTACGTCTTGTACGCCATTCTGGTCTTACTGCGACTTTTTATGTGTTTTTGTCTTATTGCGTCTTCTACATCATTTTCATCTTGTGTCTTTTATGTCATTTTGGACTTGTCACGTGTTTTTATTTATTTTTTATTATTATTTTGGTTTTATTACTTTATAGGTAATTTTTGTCTTGTTGCTTCTTTTATGTCGTTTTTGTCTTAGTGCATCTTTTACATCATATTCGTCTTGTCTCGGCTTTTACGTTGTTTTGGTCTTGTTGCCTTTTAAGTCATATTCATCTTATTGCGTCTTTTATGTCATTTTCATCTTGTTGCGTCTTTCAAGTTGTATTTGTCTTGTCGTGTCTTTTACATTGTTTTGGTCTTGTTGCATCTTTTATGTTGTTTTGCTCTTGTTGCATCTTTTACGTCTTATCTTGTTGCGTCGTTAGTTGTTTTGGTTTTCTTGGGTTTTCCACGTCTTCGTCCATCCGTGATGTGATGTTTGTTGTGTTACGAGCGGACTGATATGTAACCTTGACCCTCTGGCTTCAGTCTTGACGTGTTCACGTTTCCGTCCACATGAACCGGATTCAGACAGTTTGACTCGTTAACGTCTGTGGTTTGTTTCTTAATTGTTTTAATGATAATCGAACGGTAAACATTGACGTCTTTACGTTGCAGATCTGTTGGACACATTTCTACGACACCGACAGGTATGAAACTACTTTATGATCAAACCCAATCACACCTGACTTTATCCATTCTTTATGCCTTTTATATTTTGTTGTGTTTTTAAAAATTTGTTTCTCGCTTTGTTGCATCTTTTATGTCGCTTTCACTTTGTTGCAACTTTTTACGTTTTTGTCTTGTTGCGCCTTCTGACATTTTCGTGTTGTTGCATCTTTTACGTCCTTTTGTTTGTTTGTTTTTTTTTGTCTTGTTGCATCAACATTGTATTATTTTCTTCATTTTCAATTTTTTTCATTAAAACTCTTTCCTCAATTTTTTTCTTTAATTTGTTGCGTACATTTTTTACAATTTGTTGCGTACATCTTGTACATTTTTTTGTTTTTTTGTTTTTTTTTTTTACCTCATTTTCATTTTGTTGCATCTTTTATGTTGTTTTTGTCCCGTGTTTTATATGACATTTGTTTTGTTGCATCAAAATTTTTGTGTTATTCTTTTTTTTTTTTTTTTGTTTCAACTATTTCCTCAATTTTTTTTTTTTATTTACTTGGTGCATCTTATGGCAAGTTTGTGTTGTGTCTTTTATGTCACTTTCATTTTGTTAAGACTTTTACATTGGTTTTTTTTGTTGCATCAACATTGTATTATTTGCTTTATTTTCTTTTTTTTTTTTACCATTTCCTCCATTTTAGAATTTTTTTAAAAAAATTTGTTTTATGTTTTCATGTTGTTGCATCTTTTACCGCATTTTTGTTTTGTTTGTTTTTTGATTTTGTTGCATCAACATTCTCTTATTTTCTTCATTTTCTTTTAACTAATTCCTGTTTTTTTTTTTTTTTTCTTTGGATTAGTTCATTGGTGGGAAGTTGCGTGCTGGTCTCGGTTCTTGTTCTGAAACCGGACCATGGCCTCCGGTAAAAACAAGAATCAGACGTCGCTGGTGTTACACAAAGTGATCATGGTGGGAAGCGGCGGCGTGGGGAAGTCGGCGCTCACGCTGCAGTTCATGTACGATGAGGTGAGTGGGAGTTGGTTGTGGAGGCTGAATGCCGCACTTCGGCCGCCGCTGACCGCTCTGTTTTGGTCTCAGTTCGTGGAGGACTACGAGCCCACCAAGGCCGACAGCTACAGGAAGAAGGTGGTCCTGGACGGCGAGGACGTCCAGATCGACATCCTGGACACGGCGGGTCAGGAGGACTACGCCGCCATACGAGACAACTACTTCAGGAGCGGCGAAGGCTTCCTGTTGGTCTTCTCCATCACCGAGCACGAGGCGTTCACGGCCACGTCCGAGTTCAGGTCAGAACAGCGCCACGTTATTAAATCATCTGCTTCTGTGTTCATTTGGTTCAGTATTTATTTCATTTTCTGGATCATTTCATTCACATTTTCCTTTATTTTCCTCATTGTTTGAGTTTTTTGTGATTTTTATTTTTTTCAATCTCTTTAGTTTCAGTTTTTTGTTTCATTTTTAACATTTTCTTTAATTCCTCTATTTGTTGTTTTTCTTAATAATCTTCCACCTGTTCATTGTCTTTACTATTTTCTTAATATTTCTTGAGGATCATTTTCTTAATTTTCTATTACTTTCCTCATTATGTTGACATTTTCTTTTTTTTTTTTTTTAATATTTTCTCATTTTAGTTATGCTTTTTTTTTATTTAAAAAAAATCTTAATTATTTCCTTGATTTCTTTTTTAGGGAGTATCGTCTTTTTGTCATTGTTTAATCAATTGTCAGTTTCTTGACCTTTTTTTTTTTTCCTTAATTTCCTTGGTTTCTTTCTCATTTTGCAAATTTTTAAAAATAATTTTTTTCTCAGTTTTTGAACCAGTCATTCTCTTTTCATATTTTCTTGACATGTTTCGTCTCTAATCTTTGCTTTATTTCAGTTTTTCTTGAATGACTGATGTGAAAGACACTGTCGAATAAGTTTGGATTTTCTCCTTAAATACTGTTGGTTAGTGTCCCAGTGAAAGTGGGGCTTTTTGGAGGGTTTTGGGTGGACTTCAGCTGTGGTTCATCAGGGGTGGGGGGGCCATTTCCAGGGAGCAGATCCTGCGGGTGAAGGAGGAGGAGGCCATCCCCCTGCTGCTGGTGGGAAATAAGTCGGACCTGGAGGAGCGGCGGCAGGTTTCGGGCGACGAGGCTGCGGCGAAGGCCAGCGAATGGGGCGTCCAGTACGTGGAGACGTCGGCCAAGACCAGAGCCAACGTCGACAAGGTTTGGATCCATGTAGAATAAATACAGGGTTCCTGCGGGGTCTTAAACTTGTTCACTGTGTTGTGTTTAAATGTGTCTGTTAAATGTCCAAACTGCAAAGAAAGGAACGTTAGTCGACTGAGTTCCACCCGTTCCAACCCGACAATTTATACTGAAATTAGGAACCAGCTATTGCCAACTTCGCAGTCCCTGACGAGAAATGACCCGGACCAGTAGGAGTCAACGTGTAGAAGTAAATAAATGCATTTTCCTAAATTCTAGGAGTCGTGACTTTTGACCAGTACGGCTGTGAAACGGGCATTCAATTCTGTTCGAAGTAGACTTAAAAAGGTCTTAAAGTCTTTTAATTTTAATTAGTGGAAACCTGTAGGAACCCTGTAATTAATAACTGTCATATAATAATATTATGAATGAAATAATAGAATAAAAAGTCCAAGGAAGTCCAACCCTCGCGTATGTGGGTGTTGTGTGTTTTATGTGAGGTTTTGTTGTCGCATAACATTTTTGTCGGTTTGTTTTTTTTTTGCATCTTTTACTTTTTCATCTTTTTTTCCTCGTATGTGTTTTACGACGGTGTCATGTTTTAAAAGTTTCTCTGTCGTTTTTGACTTGTGTATTTTTCACCGTTGCGTCTTGTACTTTTAATCTTTTTGCTTCTTGTATTTTTTCTTGTCGTATATTTTGTGTTTTGTTACATTTCTTGCTCCTTCAGTGACAGCATGTTGCGTGTTTTACTTTTTGTGTATTTTATTTTCTTGCATGTTTGTTGTGATGTTTTCTCGCGCCTCTTATATTTTCATCTTTTTGCATGTTTTACTTTTTTGTAATTGTGCGTTTTATGTGGTTTTTGTCTTGTGTTTTACGTTTCATCTTGCTACATCTGTTGTCATTTTCATCTTTTTGTGACTTTTTCGATTTTTATGTAGTATTTAACTTCATACGTATTTTTCATCCTGTTGCAACTTTTCCTTTTCAGCTTTTTGGATCTTTTATTGTTTCTTTTTTGATATTTTTTGTTTTGTTGTGCCTTTTGACATTTTCGTCCTTTTTGTCTTGTCTTTACATGTTTTCATCTTGTTAAATATTTTTTCTATTTTAAATTTTTTTGCTTTATGTTTTATTTTTCTGCATCTTTTGTCATTTTCATCTTATTTGCATCTTATGTTTTGTTTTTTAACCTTGTGTGTTTTACGATTTTTTTTAATGTAGTTTTTGATTTGTTGCATATTTTTCATCCTGTTGCATCTTCTATTTTTCCTTGTTGCATATTTTTTGTTTAGTTGTGTGTTTTGTTATATTTTATTGCTTGTATGACCTCGTTTTTGTTCTGTTGTGTCTTTTTACATTATTTTCATTTTGTTGCATCTTTACATCGCTTTTGTTGTGTGTTTTATAACATTTTCCTTTTTTTTGCGGCGTTTACATTGTTTTCATCTTGTTGCATCTTTTGCAACATTTTAGTTTTGTTGCATGTTTTACAATGTCTTTGTCTTGTTGTGTGTTTTTTTTTTTTCATTATTTTCTGTGTTTTAATCTGTGCTTCATAACTTGACGAAGGCCTGAAAGAACAAAAATAAAATACAAATTGACAGTAACATCGGCTGAAGATTTTAGTGTAGTTTTTGCTATGTTTTTACAGTAACCAGTGTTTTTTGTCGTCTTTACGGCGTCTCTTCTTCCATTTTGTCTCCACCAGGTTTTCTTCGACCTCATGAGAGAAGTTCGGAAGAAGAAAATGTCAGAAAGCAAAGACAAAAACGGACCGAGCGGCAAAAAGAAGAAGAAACGCTGCTGCATCCTTTAAAGCGAAACAGTCCGAGGGCGACGACACAAACTATACTTTACACATTAAAAAAAGGCCAAATATCAACACATGCCACCTTCTGTTGTGTCTCCTCGCCTTCGTTAGCGTCTGTTTTCACTTTATTTCCCATTAAAACGGAGATTTATCCAGTAAAGCGTAAAAGCAGAATGGAAATAAACGCAACGACGATGTAAACGCGTCAAAAAAAGAACGGAAACGAGCAGGAACGTAAAGACGCTGGAGTGGAAGCAAGTTTTCAACAAAGAAAATTAAAAAAATTATTTGATCTTTTTTTTCTTGTTTATTTGCAGTTTATCAGGTTCATTTGGTTGGAAAAAAAAATCAAATTTAAAAATGCTTCTGTTTTTTCTTGATGCGAAAGTGAAAAATAATTTCGATGTTTTCACTTTTAACGTCATTAAGTTCCTCTTTTACTTTTTAATAAAACTTTTATAATCTTTTAAATTTAAAAAAATTGTATATTTTACGGTGACGGTGGCTTTAATCAGTTAAAACGTGAAAACGGACAAACTGTACGATGGGTTTTAAAGGGAAATGAACTGTTTTTTTAATCATGTTTTTGTGTGTGATTTTGTTCAAGATTATTACCCTTTTTTTATTATTACTACATTTGGATACAGTCCTGCACAGTAACACTCCTCAATAAACCACCAAAACACACCTGGTTTTGTCATTTTTCACATTTTACACTTGAATCCACTGACGACGAGGGATCGCGTCAGAAAATGGGATAAAATTCACCTTTTTGTGCCTTTATTTTGACGTCTTAAAATTCTATAAAATATAAATAATAGGACAACATGATAAAATAAAGTTTGTCAAATGCATTTATTTCAGTGTTTTTTTTTTTTTATTCTTTGTTTTACTGTTTTTCATTAAATTTTTTATTTGTGTGGTTTATCTGTATATATTTATATATTTGACCTCAGGAAGACTAGCCTGGCATTTTTGCGTCGGCTAATGGGGATCCTCAATGAAAAAGAAATAATGTATATATTTCACTTTTTTTTAGTTTATAATTTCTTTTTCTGTTATTTATTTCAATGTTTTGTTATCAATTATTTTTATAAAGTATAGAAGGCAGAAAATGGGATAAAAATCACCTTGTGTTGTCATTTTGACATAAATGACTTAAAGGATATGAATACATTAATACATTAAATAATGTAATACATGATAGATGATGGTATACAGTTTTTTTAAATGCATTTCATAATTTCACTTTTCATTTGTTTTCTATATTTAATTGTTTTTTATCCTTTATATCACATTTTTCATCTTATATTTGTATCTAATTTGATGTCAGCTACTTAAAATTAAATGAAATTGAAAATAATACATTAAATAATGTAATATATAATATAAAACAACTAATATATGTTACTGTTTTTTTTTTCCAGTTTTTATTTTGTTTATTTAATTGTTGTTTAATTCACGAATCGAATATTGATCCAGAACACGATGCTGTGGTTTTAATTTAACATATAAATCATTAAGTTTAAGGGGGGAAAATGCAGAGTTTAGTGGAAACAGCCTCAGTTCTTTTCCCCTCATGTTGTTATTGTGCAATAACACTTGTCTGTTTAGTTTGTGGTTGACTTGTGGTCGTTGCACCGTTTGTCCACTAGGTGTCTCTGTTTCCATGCTAATGTTTTCAGACCAGTGATGAGCTCATGTCTTTAATCCACTTACAGTTAAGTCTTCGGCTGCTGAGACAGACCCACATTCAGATCCACACACCACTGCTGAGGACGCGTCCACCGACCTGGTCCTGGTCCCATTGGAGTCCTGTTTGGGTCCTGGTGACTCCTAGTAGGCTTAGTGCAGCCTGGTGGTTCCTAGTGGCTCTTGGGAGATCCTGGTGGATCCTGGTCTTAGTGCATTCTGGTGATTCTTGGGAGTTCCTGGTCAAGTCCTGGTGGTTTTGAGTAGTTCTTGGCTTCTCCTTGCGGTTCCTAGTACTGGGTTGCTGGGAGGTTCCTTGGTGGTTCTTGGGGGATCTTGGTGGTCCTTGGTGGATCCTTGTAGTCCTTACTGGATCCTGGTGGTCCTTGGTAGGTCCTGGTGGTTCCTGGTTGGTTCTGGTGGTCCTTGGTAGTCCTGGTGGTCCTTGGTGAGTCCTGGTGGCCCTTGGTGGGTCCTGGTTTTCCCTGGTGGTCCTTGGTGGGTCCTGGTGGTCCCTGGAGGTTCAGACATGCTCAGTGGAGACGTGGTGGCGGTCTGGGATGTGGACCTGAGCGACGGTGTCTACAGGATCGAATTCGCTCATGGGACGACGACGGGAAAACGAATCGTTTACGTGAACGGAAAGGTTGGATTATTTATTTATTTAACTTTTTTTTTCTGTATTTTTCATTTATTTGTCTGTTTTATTCAGTTATTTTGAGTTTTTACTATAAATTACATTTTGGGGGGATTTTCCAACTTCATAATCTGTTTTTTTCTCTCAACAGGAAGTTATCAGGAAAGACTGGATGTTTAAACTGGTTGGGAGGGAGACGTTTATGGTGGGACGTTGTCAAACTAAAGCGTCCATCAACATAGAGGCCGTCGGAGGATTCGCCTACGAATACTCGCTAAATGTGGACGGGAAGAGTCTGCAGAAGTTCGTGGACGACCGAGCCAAGTCCACCAACACCTGGGTGGTCAACGTGGACGGACAGGACTTCAGGATCGTCCTCGGTGAGACCAAACATCCAACACAGACCCACAAAAAACCCTCAAAGTCCACGTGATTTGACCAGCAAGTTAAACTAAAACAATGTATTTACAACAAATAAATAAATAAAATAAAATAAAAACTAAAAACAAACAATGTATTTACCAAAAATAAATAAATAAAACAATGTATTTAGCTGTTAGCAAAAAAAAAGAACAAAAATTAGCCGTTAGCAGATACATGCTAAAACATTTGTATGTCGTCTCCAGTGTTTCCACACATCCACACACATCTGTGTTATTTTATTATCGAGTTTTCCTCTTCAAACTAAAACTCATAGACACTTATTTTAACACAATAACAGTGTCTTATAATCTCCATAGTCAGCTGATAGTTTACATTATAGCTGTTAGCTTAGCTCTGTTAGCTTGGCTCTGTTTTTAGACAGAAAACAGCCAAAGTAAAACCACAAATCACCTCTAAATAAATAATAAAACAGACAAATGAAGAATAAAACAATCAAATAAAAAACAGTAAAATAAATGAAAAAGATAAATAAAAAAAATAAAGTAAATCAAATAGATTAAAATTAAAGAAAAAATAATGATTAAATAAACCATGAAATAAATATGTAATAAACATAAGTGGAAAATGAAATAATGCATTGAAAAAAAAACCAAACTCAGTGAAATAAGTAAATTATTGAAAAAATGGTGAAAAAAACCCTAATAAAAATAAATAAATGAAGCACAAATGAATGAAAAACAGTATAATAAACTAGTAAAGTGAATCAAATAAAACAGATGAAAAATGAAGTGAATAAGCAGTGAAATAAGTACAAAAATCTTGAATAAGTCTTCATTGTTTTCGTGACAGAAAAGGACACGATGGACGTCTGGTGTAACGGACAGAAAATGGACGCGACGGTAGGACGAACCTGAACCCACCAATCATCCGAGGACGTCCACGGCGGCGTTAACACTGTCTTTGACCTCGTCTTTTCAGGGGGAGTTTGTGGACGACGGCACCGAGACGCACTTTACCCTCGGAGAACACGACTGTTGTATCAAGGTGGGGACCGGGACCGGGACCGGGACCGGGTTCGGGAAGAAGAAGAACGGCATCGTCCACTGTTTACTACTGGATGGAGAGAAAGTACCAGCATCCACACAATAGAGCTGAGACCAGGATCTGAGGTCTAGACCGGGATTTATGGACTAGACCAGGATCTGAGGTCTAGACCGGGATTTATGGACTAGACCAGGATCTGAGGTCTAGACCAGGATTTATGGACTAGACCAGGATCTGAGGTCTAAACCAGGATTTAAAGACTAGACCAGGATCTGAGGTCTAGACCAGGATTTATGGACTAGACCAGGATCTGAGGTCTAGACCAGGATTTATGGACTAGACAAGGATCTGAGGTCTAGACCAGGATTTATGGACTAGACCAGGATCTGAGGTCTAGACCAGGATTTATGGACTAGACCAGGATCTGAGGTCTAGAGCAGGATTTATGGACTAGACCAGGATCTAACAACTAGACCAGGATCTGATGACTAGACCAAGATTTAAGGACTAGACCAAGATCTGACAAGTAGGCCACGATCTGAGGTCTAGACCAAGATTTAAGGACAGGACCGAGATCTGACAACTAGACCAGGATCTGACGATTAGACATGGATCTGACGACTAGACCAGGATCTGAGGACTAGACCAAGATTTAAGGACTAGACTAAGATCTGACAACTAGACCAAAATCTGACGGCTGGGCCAGGATCTGATGACTAGACCAAGATTTAAGGACTAGACCAAGATCTGACAACTGGGCCAAGATCTGAGGTCTAGACCAGGAGCTGATGACTACACCAGGTTCTGATGACTAGACCAGGAGCTGATGACTAGACCAGGATTTAAGGACTAGACCAGGATCTGAGGACTCCATCTAGAGCAGTGGGGAAGTCTGTGTTTTGCTTTTTACCCATTCTAATACACATAGTACCTAGCATTAGTGTTAGCATTAGCCGATTAGCCTGTGATTTCATAACAGTTTCAGTTTCCAGAGAATATCATATCCACCGTCCATCCACCTTCAGTGGGTCTCATGCAAGAAACCATTTACGAACAAACTCACTTATTTGTGTTTGTATCGTACATATGATCTTATTTTGTTTTCTTATTTTCCTCTAAAAGAAAACAGACAAGTGGAAGATACGTAAAGTGAAAAAGCAGTAAAACAAATGATTGAAACAAGTGAAAAATGAAATGAACTGAAAAAACCCCCAGTGAAATCAGTAAGAAAACAAACAGATAATTAAAAAAAGCTAATTAAAAACAGTAAAATAAATACCTAAAACAGACAAATAAAACAAAAAGATTGTGAAATTAATCAAAGGCAAATAAATGACAATACATAATAATAAATGACAAATTGAAAAACAGTAAAATAAATCAGAGACAAATAAATTAAAGAAAAAATGGAAAAATGTGCTAGCTGTGCTTCAAAACAACACACTGCATTGTGGGTAGACTGCTGCTAGAATACTCAGAGTGTTGCATTCATGGACTGAAACACTGTAGGAATTTTTCTGAAATGATTTGCGACATTTGGTGCATCTGGAAAAAATAGCACAGAAATTTGAGGGAATGTTACTGCATGAGGCCCATTGTTTGGTGGAATTTTCCTTTTACTTTTTTGTCAGAATATCACATAAATAAAGTCCTAATATTTTGAGATAAACATGTCTTTTACTGTCATATTTTTGACAAGTTAAGCCATAAAATCAAAAAGTGAAAAGTATTTGGTTGAATGACTGTGCAGATGTAGTTGAAATGCTGTAAAACATCTGTCAATGCTGAAAAAACAATTAATAAACAATAAGTCTGGAAAGGAAAAAAAAAACCAAACCCTTCTTTTATCCTCAAGTTTTTTCCCTGATTTCTTATCTCTTCTTATTTTAAACTTTTATTTTGGTTCAGTGTTAAAATGTCTCATGTCTGATCTGAGGAATAAGGTGTTTTTGTGGTGTGATTTCAGAAGGAATAAAATATCCAAGAAGACCAAAAAAATCAACAAAAGGAACAAAAATGTGAAGAAAATTAGCAAATTGAACAGAGATACACACTGAATGAACAAAATATGCACATAATGAACAGAAAAGGAACACACATACACAAAATAAACTGACAATCTACAAAATATAAATGAACAAAACTGAGTAGACATGTACAGAATGAGCCAAAAGTGAATAAAAACGAACAGAAATATACAAAAAATTAATTTAAAAAAAATCACCAAAATATACACAAAATAATTAAAATGAACAAAATCTATACAAAATGAACAAATATACACACAAAATGAACAAAATTAAATGCAAAATAATGGAAGTGAACAAAAATACACACAAAAGGAACATAAAGTCAACAAAAATATACAAAAAAGAATAAAAACGGACAAAAATATACAGAAAAGGAATTAAATGGACAAAAATACACACAAAAGGAATAAAAAAAAAAACTTTAAAAATATATAAAAAATGGACAAAAAAATGCAAAAATCTAAATGAACAAAAATGAGTAGACATGTACAAAATGAACAAAAAGTGAATAAAAACAAGCACATTCACAAAATGAACAGAAATATACAAAAAATGAATTTAAAAAAAATCACCAAAATATACACAAAATAATTCAAATGAACAAAATCTATACAGAATGAGCAAAAAATACACACAAAATGAACAAAATTAAATGCAAAATGAATGGAAATGAACAAAAATACACACAAAATGAACATAAAACCAACAAAAATATACAAAAAAGAATAAAAACGGACAAAAATATACAGAAAAGGAATTAAATGGACAAAAATACACACA
>JAPQRP010000014.1:1026646-1037173 GCA_037367295.1 Apogon hyalosoma
AAAGGAATAAAAATGCACGAAAATACACACAAAATTAATTTAAAAAAATCGGCAAAAATATTGAAAAAATGAACAGAAATATACACAAAATGAATAAAAATCAACAAAAATATGCACAAAATCAATTCAAATGAACAAAAATATGCGAAACAATCAACAAAATGAATAGAAACACCAACATAGTGAAGAGAAATTTCAAAATAAAAAGGCTTTTATTCTGGAGAGCCGGCCGGATGCCGCCTGCTCCGCGTCCGCCGCGGGGGGATGACGTCCCCGTTTGGGATCCAGGCTCCAGTCTACACGGGATGGACACGGCAGGAAGGGGGCACGGCTGAGGGGACCCACCAGGGCTGTACCTGTGGCTTTCACACCTGGATCCATCCGTGCGGAGCCGCCGGAGCTCCGCCGTCTTCCCGCCGCTGGAGGCCGGACCCGGAGCCCACGTTCCCCGGGATTTATGTGTGATTTGTGTCGCAGCTGGTCCCGGAGCGGAGACAAAACAAGAGACGGGACCAGACATCCAACTGCCCCGCTACCAAGTGTTTCTGAAGCCGACAGACCGCACCGAGCAGCGCATTCACCCGGGTTCTACAAACCCACACGCGTCGCTCCTCTCCCCCGCTGCTCTCCGCTTCGTCAAGCCGCTGAATCCGACTTAAGCGCCGGAAAATCGTCCAGTTTTCCCTCTTCTCCGCCGGCTTGGAAGCTAGTTAGCGTTAGCCGGCTAGCATAGCCCGCTAGCCACAAGGCCGTTTTGCGAACCACGTCCGCCGGGAAAACACACTTAAAAGCCGGGAAAAGCCCCGCGGGTGGGATTTAGAACCTCCACGGAGCGTGAGGATATGGAGAAGCGCTGCTGGTTGTCTGTCACCGCAGCGGAATCTGTTCGCGGTTCGACCCGGGGAGCAGCTGCCTTCAGCGGCCAGTAGCGGCAGCAGCAGTCGGATAAATCACTTCCACCGACACCGTGATGAACAGCTTTATTTACCGCCTCAAAACACTACGAATCTGAGAGAAGCTGCTCTGTTAACTAATGCTTTCACGGGGATTTTAAGGAGAAAAGCCGGAATCGAAGCTCTCCCGGAGGTCCTGGAGGTCACCTTGCTCCGCTCTGTCTGATCCGAAAGAAGTGTCTCCTCCTCGGGACCCGGTCCAAGAAGGAGCCGCAGCCATGAACTACCAGCAGCATCTGGCCAACTCCGCCGCCATCCGGGCCGAGATCCAGAGGTTCGAGTCGGTGCATCCCAACATCTACTCCATCTACGAGCTGCTGGAGCGGGTGGAGGAGCCGCTGCTGCAGAACCAGATTCGGGAGCATGTCATCGCCATCGAAGGTAGGACCGGGATGGGGATGGGACTGTGGCCGGGAATGGGGGTATGGGGGCCGGGGAAGGGGCCCAGGCATGGGCCGGGGACAGGTGGAGGTGAAGGAGACTGATGCTATGATGCTGTGTTTATCTGCAGCATCTGGTGGATGCAGAGATTATTTCCACCCGATCCGGGTCCATGTGGACTCTGGGGGTCTTCATAGTGGTCAGTGTGCTGCTACTGTGGGTTTTGATGTAAAAACTCACAAATATGTTGTTTGGCTCAGAGTTTTGGACACATTTACCTGAAATTTCACATTAGAGCTGGATCCCTGGGGTGTCCTGGTGGATTCATGTGGATGCTTCCTCTGGTCCTGATGCTGTCCACTTCAGCTGCTCTGCTTGTATTTGCAAAACAAACAAACGACAACAAAAAAAGAACAAATATTCTGTAGTCTGATTCTCATCCCAGTTTGATGTAATACAGCTTTAGAATGCAAGAGTTTTTGTAAACTAAAAGAATAACTAAACTGCACATTGCAACTGTAAAAATGTCAATAAAATGGTCGAAAATGAGCAAAGTTATTGACAAAACTGTCATTGAAATGAGCAAAATATTAATAAAATGCACAAAAATATCAACAAAAAGTACAAAAAATGAAGAAAAATAGCAACGAAATGAGCAGAAATACCAATAAAAGGTACAAAAATGAGTAACAGTTTAAACAGAGTGACCCAAAATAAACAAAGTTATCAGCAAAGAGCAAAAATGAAGAAAAAAAAAAGCAAAAACAAAATATGAAGATGGAAAAAGGAAAAAAATTCAGTGAAATGAGCATAAATGTCAATAAAATGCACAAAAATATCAACAGAATGTAAAGAAGTATCAATAAAATAAATGAAATGCTCAATGACACGAGCAAAAATAGCAATAAGATGAGCAAGAATAGGAGAAATAAAAGTAACTACAAAAGTAACTAAAGTAAATAATGAACTTAAAAAGGTGCTCTGTGCTTTTTTAAATATTTATATTTTCTGGGCTCAGAATCTTCATGTTTTCTTCATTATGACTCAACATTTAACCCAGATTATTCCGTTAATCCACTGCGTCCACCTTGTTTTACGTTGATATTTCCTTGTTTTTACGACGGGAAATGGTGATAATCCACTTTTTTGCTGTAATTTTCAGACAAATAACTTGTCGATCAATCAAAAACCTAAACGACACAAACACATCAGCAAAGAAAGTACAGCTATAAAAGCTACTTTGCAACATTTTGGGCTGAGTAAAGTGTGTTTTTGTGTCATTTTTTTGCATTTTTACCTGCATTTTTCTTCATCCTCATTAGGATTTTACTTATAAAATAATTCAAATTACTCGAAGACCTTGCTATCGCCTTTTGGCTGCTCTGATTAAAAATAGAAGAAAACACATCAACATTAACTCTTAAATATATCATGAGGTTTGTGTATTTTTGTGTTTTTGTTTGGATTTCTGCTGGATTCTGCTGAAAATTGGATGTTTCTCTTAAGCTAATCGAATAAAACAAGACTCTGTGGTGATGAATCCAGACCAGGGTTATGTTTCTGCATCTGTTCACATCCTCCATTAAGCCTCGGATAAAAATAACTGAATGAAACCAACAAACCTGATAAAAACACGGGCAGATTTTTATGTCATGAAGCTGTTGAACAGTCCATTAGTTCGACGGATTAACTAGAAAATACGCATTAGTCATCAACGAAAGCCAAGAGAAACACCACTTTATAATCACATAGTAAATACTCTACTGCTGAACAAAACGCTGAAATAAATCACTTATTTCATGGTGCGGATCATTTTCCTGTTTTTAAGCCTTAGTTTTTATTCTTTTTTTAGATCTAAGTAAACAAACTAAAACCTGACTTTATAAACAGCTGTTATGACTTTCGCTTGCTTCGGCTGTTTTTTTTTTTTAAATAAAAATTATGAAATAAATGAACTAAAACATGTCTCTATTTACAGTTTTTAATCAGTTTCAAGCAAAACAACCACATAAATAATCCGAAACATGTCTCTTTGAATATGTTTTATGGATTTCACTTAGTGCAGCCTCAGTTTTAACTTGCTTTTTTAACACAATAACGAAATAAATGAACTGAAATAATAGTAAAACATCAGTCATCAGGTTCAGTTTGCTGTCGTTGAAGCCAGAAAATATTAACATATAAGAAGCTGGACACATAAAGGATTTACTGAATTGAAAAAAATGTTATAAAAAAATAAAAAAATGTAAGGTAATACAAAAATGTGTGTATTAAAAAAAGCAAAATGCACAAATTTCATGACATTTTAATTGTTAATGTTGATATATTTTGTACCATTTTTAATCCGATTACCTGGAAGATGATACTAACGGCTTATGGTATTTTCATTTATTAACTTTCAATTATTATCATTTGAGATGATGATGGAGAAAAATGCAGGTCAAAGCACAAAAAAAGACAAAAAAAAACACACTCTACTCGGCCTAAAAATGTTGTAAGATATCACTAATACGGTTATTTTCTTTGCTGAGGATTCTGTCATTTATGGTCTTGATTGATCGATAAGTTATGTGTCAGAAAACGTTAAAAACGCATCAGTGATCAGGGTCAGTTTGCTGTCCTCGAAGCCAGAGAATATGAACATATAAGAAGCTGCACATATAATGGTTAAATGAGTCATCTCAGCAGCATTTTGTTGGTCACATGATAATAATAAGGATGAATAAAGACATGAAACACACTCAAAAACTGTAAAAAGACGGTTTCTAATGCAATGGCAGAATAGTGTTTAGTGGAATAAACTATTTTCTGAGATGTAAAAGAGGACTTTGAGCTGTAAAAGTCTAAATAGTAGGATGTAAACTGGGTCAGAGTCGGACACAGCGGAGGCTTTGTATGAACAGAATGTGTAGGGGAAGTACTGTAGTGAGCGCGCTCAGTGTCCAGGCAGCTGCACAGATACACGACACAATAGTCAGAGCGGCGCTTCCTCTGTTCATTTCCATTTTCCCTGAATCGGCGGTGACTCACAGAGGCTGGAAATAACCCAGAACGGCAGCGGCGTCCAATCCCGCTGTCCCGCTTCACATCTGGACGCCGCTGTGGTTATGTAAGGACGCTGCCCGCCGGGTTCCACTGTGGGTTTGGGTCAGAACCGGCGGGTTTGGTTTGGGCTGTGGAAGGATCGATGGGTTTCCTGAAGCCCAGGTAACACTGACCCACTTTATGAGACTGGTCCCAGATCAGCCTTCCTCGTCCTTTTCTCACAAGTGGGTCTAAGGCTACGTTCAGACTGCAGGCAAATGTGGCCCAAATCCGATTTTTTTACCCATATTCGACTGTTAACCTCTTAAAACTGTTCCACACTGTTAACGTTAATATGATAATATTTAAGTGCAACAGAGTTAATTTTAACTCGCACTAATGAAATCCTTCATTTGGACCTGGTTCATTAAACCTTTAGTTGGTCCTTATTGGTGTAAACCTTTAAGTTGTTATTTTTAGGTTAATTCTCGACTTTTAATGGCGTAAACATCGATGACTCTTAGGCTACGTTCACACTGAAGGTAAATGTGGCCCAAATCTGATTTTTTTGCCCATATGTGACCTGTATCCGATCTGTTAAAGACCATTTGAACAGCACAAATCTGACCCAGGCCACTTTCATATGTGGTCTTAAATCCGATACGTATCTGATATTTTACAATGCGACTTCAGTCTGAACGGAATGCGACAAATGTCACAATTCTGTGTCCCAGGTGTTACTTCCATAAACACAGTTCGTGCCTGTGTGGTCACGTATTACGCGAGGACCTCTTTTGCGCATGCGGGTCACTTCAGGGTCGGATTCCGTTTAAACTCCAAAAACTGATAGTCACATTTAATGTGTAATATGATCGAGCACACAAAAAAACACAGATTTCACCAAAAAATCTGAACTGTGCATTAAGACCTGCTGTGTGAACGGAGCCTAATTCAGTCAGAGGACGCCGTTTTAGTCCTGCCTTTAGCCTCACTGACCCTGTTCTCAGGGTTATCACGCCAAGTTATCGGATTGTCTTCAGTAAATTGAGAATGGGATCCCTCAGGGGGCCGTCTTAGGCCCCATTGTTCATTTGTTTACATTAATGGATTTCCAAATGTGGGTCTACAGATGTACGCTGATGACACTGAACCCGTTTACATTCACACTAAAACTCTGATCATTATCTGATCTGTGGAGTTGTCAGATTATTAGTGGAAACCAAGGGTGTCAGACTCATTTTAGTTCAGGGGCCACATTCAGCCCAGTGTGATCTCAATAGGGTCAGACCAGCAAAATAAAATACAAATAGAACGTATAAATAATGTCAACTCCAAACGTTTCTCTGTGTTTGAGGGTGAAAATAGTAAAGTTACATTATGAACATGTTTACATCCAAAAGCTGTCCTTTGAAAAAAAAAGTGAAAAACAGGAACAAACTGAAATTTCTTAAGAAAATAAAGTGGAATTTTAATGATTTTATGTCTCCTTCGGAACTACAAATGCACAAAACATTTTGTAATTTTGAGAAAAATGAATACGAGTAACAGAAAAAAAAAACAAACAACGAATATGAATCAAATAAAGAATAACAAGAACAAAACATGCACAAAAATGAACTGAAACCTGAGAAAAATGAACAAAACGATGTTAATATTGCATTTACTTTCTTTAAGACATTTCAGGTTGTTCATATTTGTTCAGGTTAGTCACATGTTTTGTAAAAGGATAGTTTTTAAGTGTAAACATTGTCGTATAACATTTCTTTTTTCACACCAAAACAAAGAGAAAATGTTATTATTTATAGGTTATTGTGACAGTCTTTTATTGGTCTGATCTGAATGTGGAACCTGAACTAAAATTATTTTAACATCCTTGATTGTTAATATCTTCTGTGGGATTTGTACTTTTCACAAATTCCTCCCACGGGAAAGATTGGACTGTTTGGTGGCCGGTTTTGGCCCACGGGCCGTATGTTTGACCTCCTGATCCTCCTTCTAGGTCTGGATCTAGTCTGTGTTTTCATCCTGTGGTGGTTTATTGAGTACAGGTTGCGGTTCTGGAGCCAGTACAACAGGACTACGGCTGCTTTTGTTTGGTTTTGTGTCGAGTCCAACACAGCGTCAGTGAACGCACCATGTGTCCTAGTTCTCGCCGCCGGCCCCCGAAGGCACCGCGGATCCAGATCCTCCTTGTTTGTCAGGTTTGTAGTGGCAGAACTCTCACGTTTCAGATGCTTCGACGCCGTGCGTTTCCTGTCGGGTTGAAACGGTTCGTCTTGAACGGCGTGGCGGCGTCTTTGTGTGTGAACGGGTCGGGTTTCATCGGACGCTTCGCCGTTGGGACTCAGGATGAAGGCCTCAGCTCATGAATCATCACTGACTCCATCTAGTAGATAATGGAGCAGAAAATGATCTGTGAAGCAAAAGAAAACCTGGACACACTGATGCACAGAAGCTGAAAACAACCGAATACTTTTATTTGTATTTTATCAGAATCTGAAGTTAGGACGACGTTAATCTGCAGGAAAAGTGGAGTAGAGCTGCAGCTGTTGGATTTTTTTACAGCGATTTGTCTGTAAATTATTTACTTCGATTCAACTAAATGATTATTTGAATAGGTGAAAAAAAAATAAAGGTGTGAAAAAGACGAACAAAAACAAATTCCAGAACCAGCTGAAACAAAAATGACAAAAAAGTATAAAAGTGAAAGGATATATAAAAATATAGAAAAATAACAGTAGGCCTATAAAAAGTTAAAAAAAGGAGAAATAAATAACATCAGTGTAAAAGTATATATAAAAATATTTGTAGAACTAACAACAATAACATTAGGCCTATAAACATAAAAAATATAAAAATAACAATAGAATAAAAGTATACCTAAAAATATTTATAGAAATAACAAGAATACCAACAGTATAAAAGTGAAAGGATATATGAAAGTATCTATATAGAAATATCAACAGTATAAAAGTATATATAAAAATATCTCTATATATAGAAATAACAACAAGTGGTGCCAGGCACAACAAACCCCGCCCCTTGCAAACGTTTTACATGATTTGCCCTATCTCTTATTACGAAAACACATTTTTGGTGACCTTGACCTTTGACCTACATTCACCAACATTTAATGGGATCTGTTCTGGACCACCTCACACTTTTCCTGAAATTTTCATGGAAATTTGTCCAGTAGTTGTTGTGTAAAGTTGCTGACAAACAAACAAAGACACAAACAGACAAAAAAAAAAAAAACTGAACCAAAAACAATACCCTCGCCTCCCCTTTGGGGGGACGGGATAATAACAACAGTATAAGTGTGTTTGTGTATATGTATATATGTATATATCAGTAGAAAAGTATATATATAAAAAAATAAATGTATAAATAACACCAATATAAAAGTGTATATAGATATCCAACTTATTAACGTACTAACAACTTAAGCTGGAACTAACATACAACATTGTGTTGATCCTGACGTCATGTGCGTCACAAAAAGCATCCGTGTGAAACAACAATAGTGGAACCAATGTTTAACATCAGCAAAATTAAGGAAATGAAGCTTCGATTCAGGAAAATGAAAATGAAAATTGACTCTGGTTTGTTCGTCTGCGTTGGTTCAGTTCGAGTTGTTGGAAAGTGGAGGTCAAACGGACCCGGATCCAGCCTCCGATGGTCTGGGTTTGTTTCCACGTTCACTGTCTGTTAACGCCGGAGCAGATGGGCCCTTATGTAACGCCGCCGCTGATTGACATCCCATAATAACAGTAATGACAGTAATAAGACGGCGCCGGGGTTTTATCTGTCACGTAACAGTTCAAGTCTGTCTGGAGATGGATGTTGCTGGAGTCAGGGAGCGCGCTCAGTGGAGGCCCAGATGCAGCATCACGGCGTGTCCTCGAACCTGACATGGACCATCAGGACGTTAACGCTTGGCTTCAGGTGGTCACGGAAACAGCATTAGTTTGAAGCCTTTGGGTCAAATTCCACCTGCTTATGTGTTCAGAGACGCTCTAAGGCTGGTCTTTTAACGGTTAAATCTGGGCTCAGTCTTTAATTAAATCATCTTTCATATATATTTACATGTCAGTAAAATAATTGTGTCCATTTAAAAACAATTGTGTTGATTTTATTATCATTTTATTAATTTTTAGTTTATTTTGTTGTTTTTTCTGAAATACAGATACATCCTGTTGTACTTATGAGGCAGAAGCTGATGATAGTTGAATCAGTGCTGTGTTTCAGACTGATGATGCGTTCACTGACACCTGAATGCAGTGGTTGTATTGTGTGTGGTGTTGTGTTTTCTTTTCGGTTTCAGACATTGTTGTGGGGTGTTTTGTGGTTGGTTTCCTGTCAGATGTCTGATTGTCTGGTGTGGATGTTCTGCTCGGTTTAATCAGACCCCCCCTGGTTCTTAATCCCCCAGATGAGGCTCTTAACCCACTAAATCTACATGAACAGTGACCCCTAAACGCACCTCCAGATCCAGACTCAGGTCCAGTATGTAAACACATAATATAATGAAACTTTAGCTCATGGTTAATTGTTTTTGTTATTTTCTTTTAATCCTATGTCTCTATTGTTTCTCAAACTGAGAGTCAGGGCCCAAAGTGGGTCATGGAGCTAAAAAAAAAAAAGTAAAAGATGCAATAAGATAAAATGGATAAGACAAAGCGAATAAGAGACAATGAAATGAAGATGGTGGAAGATGCAACAAGACAAAAATGACAAGTAAACACAAAATGAAAGCGCCATAAATACACAAAGTGAGAGTAAAACTGAAAAATACAACATAATGAAAATGATATAAAAGATGCAAGAAAATTGAAACAATACATTAAAGCAGAAAGATTCAACCGCCGTAAAACAAAATCTAAATTCTATTAAAAAAGAACAAAAAAGTAAAACATATGAACGATGCAACAAGACAAAAACAGCATAAAAAAACCACAAGATGAAAACACAAAACACACAAAAAGAAAATTATGCACATAAAATTGTGTTTGTGAGTGTTTTCTGTTATATTTGACTTCCTGAAGTGGAAACATGAACGTAGAGGGAAAAAAATAAAATAAAAATAAAAAATAGAAAATAATGACCTGTAAAATAATGCATTGCACCTTGAATCACCTCGATTTTTGCTGTTGAAGCATGGAAAAATGAACAAAAACTGACCAAACGAACCAACAAAATGATGAATAGTGAATGCAAAAGAAAACAATGGTCAAGAAAATGAACAAAAATGGACAAAAACTTACCAAAATATACATAGAAAATAACAAAAATAATAATTGTCAACAAAATGAACAAACTCACTAATGAATAAATATAAATGTACCAAATAAGAAAGGATATGATAGTCAAGCAACTGAACTCGAAAGTCAACACAATGGACAAATGGATAAAAATGACCAAAACTGAATAAATGACACAAAAAATGAATGCAAGACAATACATTAATCAGTGCAATGAATAAAATGAACCAGTATTAACAAAAAATTAACAAAAATGGACCAAAATGTACAATAAATTGACAAAAATAATAAAGAAAAAACATGATTGTCAGCCAAATGAGCAAAATAAACAAAAACTAACCACGAAAATGATGAAAATAAACACAAACGAATACAGTTGTTAACGCAATGAACAAAATGGACAAAAATCTAAACGGAAAAACGGCGTTTCTTAGTGACGGAATAAAACTCCTGGTTGGTGTCTGTGTTCGGCGTCGTTGCCGACCCTGAAGGCATCGTTTAATTCCTTTACGTTGACGGTGTTCTTATTCGGATCTTTCTGAACTCTTGGTATCAGTTTAACGTCCGTGGTGTGTTTCTAATGGACAGTTTGAATCTGATCTGGGATCAGCTCGGTTTGTGACGTTACTGCTGACAGGCCCATGTCGAACCCGGGCGCTGTCGGAGACCTGGTCATGTGACATTTTTTCCAGGCGGAGGTTTTACCTGTCGGGCAGGTTTTGGATTTTGTTTCCTCCCTGAGGGGGGGATGATGGGAAATGAATCTGACGGCTCAGGGTTTCCCCCGGGATTATGGGATAGGCGGACCTCGGCTGCAGGGATTGGACTCAGTTTCATCCCATTCAGGACTTTTCAAGGCGTAAAGACACGCCTGGACGCTGGAATGTATTGATTATTGTGTGTGTATA
>JAPQRP010000014.1:1054842-1069064 GCA_037367295.1 Apogon hyalosoma
AAGGAGGACGACATGACAACTGAAAAAATGGAGCGGATCTTCCAGGTATTGTTGTTTAGTCTAATCCAGTGGGTCCAGGGTCGACAATCTAAGCAGAAGACACTTCAAGAACACACCAACAAGTCAGGAACTTCAGGGTCAGAACAAATCGGAGATCAGAAATGTCAACATGGAACCACACATTTGGAACATTGGATTATTTACAGTTTTTAATTTTTAATTTGTGCGTACAATCGAAAGAATGAAAAACTACTCCTTTTTTGATTTGTACGTGAAAAATGAAATGTCATTTTTTCGTTTTCTGATTGGATTCTCAGTTGAATATGAAAAGAACGGATGATACACGGATTGTTCGGACTCATAGATCCATTAAAAAAAAAATCACGCAATTGCTGTAAACAGAATGTATTTATTAAATACAGTCATAAACAGGGAGGATTGAGAATTATGACTTAATACTTTTGTCTTTTTCTAATGGAAAATACCACAAAATACCAACTCTCATAGTATTTAGAGTTTCTCTTTTATTATTATTACTCCATTCTCATCGGTTCACTTTTACTTTGAAAGGTGATGGTTTGTTTTTGTACCTTTGCAACTTTTGTCTTCGAGTTGTTGCGTTACATCTTAAATCTTGAAATAGTATTGCTATATTCTTGCAACTTTACATTTCCTGTCTTGAACGGTTAGTACTTTTTAAAATGATATCAATTTTGGCAACTTTTTGACTTGTTTTGAAATGTTTGCAATTTTGTCTTGCAACTTAATGACTTTTGTCTTAAAATGTTACAGCTGTAGTCATAGCGTTAGAACTTTTTTTAACTGTTAGTGTTTTACCCTTGCACTTTTGCGACAGTCTTGAAATGTTAATGCTTTATTTTCGCAACTTTATGGCTTTTATGTTGAAGGGTTAGCACTTTACTCATAGACCTTTACAGCTTTTTTAAAAAAAGAATGTTATCACTTCATTCTCTCAACTTTATGACTTTTGTCTTGAAATGTATGCAGTTTAGTCTTGGAACTTTACGTCTGTTAGCGATTCGGTCTTGTGACTTGACGTCTTCTGTCTTAAAATGGTAACGATTTATTCTCGTAACCTTACGACTTCTCTTGAAATGTTTGCGATTTTGTCTTGCGGCTTAATGATTTTTGTCGTAAAATGTTACAGCTGTTGTCATAGCGTTAGAACTTTTGTTTTTAACTGTTAGTGTTTTATCCTTGCACTTTTGCGACATCAGTCTTGAAATGTTAACGCTTTATTTTTGCAGCTTTATGGCTTTTATGTTGACGGGTTAGCACTTTACTCGTAGACCTGTACAGCTTTTGTTTTAAAATGTTATCGCTTTATTCTCACAACTTTATGACTTTTGTCTTGAAATGTTTGCGTTTTAATCTTGGAATTTGACGTCTTTTGTCTTGAAATTTTGACGCTTTATTCTCGCAACCTTACGACGTCTCTTGAAATGTTAGCGATTTAGACTTACAACTTTACGACTGTTGGTGATTTACTCTCGCAACTTTACAGTTTTTCTTTCGAATGTTACAGCTCTAGAGTTGTTGAGTTAGAACTTTTATTTTGAAATGTTAACGCTTTAGTCTCACAACTTCTACGCTTTTTGTCTCGGAAGTGTTGGTACTTTTTGACTTTAAACCGTCGTTGCTTTATTCTCACAACTTAATGACTTTTGTCTTAAAATGTTTCCTCTGTAGAGTCATTGTTACAACTTTTATATTTAACTGTTAGCGTTTTATCCTCATAACTTTACGACTTCAGTCTTGAAATGTAAGATCTTTATTTTCACAGCTGTCTGAGTGGTACTACTTTACTCTTAGAACTTTAAAGTTTTGGCTTTAAAATGTTATCGCTTCATTCTCTCAACTCTACTTATTGCTTTGAGATTTAACTTGTTCAATCTCAGAAGTTTGTG
The DNA here is from genome assembly GCA_037367295.1 of Apogon hyalosoma. NCBI lineage: Eukaryota > Metazoa > Chordata > Actinopteri > Kurtiformes > Apogonidae > Apogon > Apogon hyalosoma. Next base: position 1,056,771 of record JAPQRP010000014.1, read on the forward strand.
ATGTTTGTCTTGAGGTTTTACAGCTTAATTTAAAGTTCAATTCCGTTACGGTCACATTAGTTTTACGTACATTTAGTCCAAAACCCTGGAGTTTATTGTTATTCTCTGCAGATTCTGTGTTTACTGAAATTACCCAACAAACCCAGATATTTATCTTTCCTTTAATGCTGTAAATATGGGAATCCTTCAGCTGTTTTGTGTTGGCATCTGCTCAGAAATCGTAAAATCAACTCATGCCACATCAGACAAAAACAGGAGAGGCTTTCGTCGTTTTTTTTTTTTTTCCCCCTCTAGAAAAAGACAAACATGAGGGGAAAAAGGTTGAAAATAGCCGAGAGGAAGTCTGAGCGAGATCGGAGGCGAGAAAAGTCAGGCTCGGATTTTTTATCTGCTCACTTGAACATCCTCTTTCCACGGAGATGAGGCGAGTGGAAAACATGAGGAAGTGGACGGGTCGTGTTGTATCTCGGTCAGTGAACGCATCGCCAGCTCCTTAGGACAAACAGTTCAGGCCTGAAATAGAAACCACACATTTAGGACGATTGTTTGTCCCTTCGCCCAGATTCAGTCTGGTTTGCTTCACCGAGAACAGGCTGTTTTCAGACTCTGATTCGCTGCTATATTGTCGTTCAGTCTTTGAGCTTGGTTCGGTTTCCGTTTCCTAACTAGTTTTAGTTGAGTTGTCTTTTATTCTAAGTGCCGGTTTGAGTTTTTCAGGCATTATGAGCATTTGTAGAAGCTGAAAAAGCTCAATCACATCAACTATGATTTACAAAAGTCAAAACTCTGATCATTATCTGATTTGTGGAGTTATCAGATCATAAATCTGTGTTCATTAACCCATAAAGACCCAAACAGTCACTGGTTACTGAAACCATCTACTGATCTAAACTGTTTAATAACTGTTGATCCTTTAATTCTATCAATACATGTAAATAATTGGTGTAAATACAGTTCTTCGTCTTTTCATGCTCATCAGATATGACCCATTTGGATGTTCAGAGGCTCTGTAGTTACCGTGGAAACACCGTCATCTTCTCCAACATTGATTCACCAGTAAAACCCATGGAGTCGGATCAGTGACAGTGGATGGAGATGCTGGTTTTTACTGTCAGTTATTAATATCTTTGCTCAAAAAGTCAATTTTTCTTCAGTTTTCTCTGTTTCTGAAATAACCTTCAACTTGAATCTGAATTTGAATGAACATCAAGTATCTTGCTCCTTTTCTCGTACTTTGACAAATATTCTGAGACTTTTATGCTATATTTCAACATTTTTGGTTAATTTTTTGGTCACATTTTAAGTATTTTCTTCGTTTTCTTCTGATTTTAGAATTACTCGTTCACTTGTGATTTTTGCTTCTTTTTACATCTTTTATATCATCTTGAATCTGGCTCATATTTGCTTAAATGTCCACTGCTGATCGTTTTCATCTGGTTGCGTCTTCTGCGTCACTTTCTGCAGATTTGACTTGTAAACGTCCGTTATCAACGTCCGACAAATCACTGTCGTCTCCCGACCATCCCACATCTACAACGTCATCAGTGACCTTTAGCTGAAATCAGTGTTGATTTGAAAGATTCACTGTTTGTACATGTGTCGACTCAAGCTCTGATGCTTTAAGGAGGAGGAGGCGGGGTTATAAAGGAGGAGGAGGGGGCGGAGTCTCCTCCCTCCCTCCATATCTTTACTGCCTGCAGCATTTCTACTAATAGGATTTTCTGCCTATTATTCCCATTGTATGTTCATTGTGTGTTTGTACATGTGTGTCCAGACCTGAATCTGCATCATCCATTTAATATGAAAACATTCAGACTCTGCTGCTTCCAAGCAGTTTTATGAGGGAAATAATCAAGAAATGAGGGTTTTCACAAAAAATACAGAAAAACTGTAGAACGTAAATAATTCGATAAAGGACACAAAAAGACAAACATCGTAAATGATGCAAAAAAACGGTGGGGGATGCAGAAAGTTTGGTAAAAGACGCTACAAGACAAAAATATTGCAAATCATGCACAAAGATGAATATATCGTAAATGACACAAAAAGACTAAAATGTTATAAAACAAGCAACAAAATGAAAATTTTAGACGCAAAAAGACAAGAATGTAAATGATGCAAGAAGGCAAAAATATTGTAAATAACGCAAAATGACAATGTCATAAAAGATGGATAAAGGCAAGTATGCTGTTAATGACACAAAGATCAAAATATAGTAAATGATGTAAAAAGACAAAAATATAGTAAATGATGCAAAAAGACAAAAATATAGTAAATGATGCAAAAAGACAAAAATATAGTAAATGATGCTAAGACAAAAATATCGTAAATGATCCAAAAAGACAAAAATATCGTAGATGATGCAAAAAGACAAAAATATTGTAGATGATGCAAAAAGACAAAAATATCGTAAATGATTCAAAAAGACAAAAATATCATAAATTATCCTAATTGACAAAAGTATCGTAAATGATGCCAAAAGAAAAAAACATTTTAAATGATGCTAAAAGACAAAAATATCGTAAATGACGCAAAAAGACAAAAATATAGTAAATGATGCTAAAAGACAATGTCATTAAAGATGGATAAAGGCAAAAATGCTGTTAATGACTCTTAAAGGTTGAAATGTTGCAAATGATGCTGACACAATATAAAAGAGGCCAAAATGAAGAAAATGTCATAAAATACGCACAGTCAAAAATGTCGTGAATGATGTAAAAGACAGAAGGACAAAAATTTCTTAAATTATGCAAAAAGACAGAACAATGGTAGAAAATACAAAATGACCAGAAATGGCGTAAATGATGCAAAAAGGTGCAAATATCATAAATAACACAAAAAGACAAAAAATATCGTAAATGGCAGAACAATGGTAGAAGATGCAAGAGGATGAATACGTGCAAGACGAAAATTGACAAAAATTTTGACAAATAGGCAACAAAGATGAAAATGTAAAACGCCCTAAAATATGTAGTGAAATAAATGTCATAAAAGACGAAACCAAACGTTCGATAAAGAAACGCCGTCGGTGGGTTTAGGATCCGTTTGTTTTTTCTGTTTCAACACATGGACTTAAATGTGATGAAACGTTCAGTGGTTCCACGTCATGGTGAATAAAACCGATGGTTAATACACATGACCTACATATAGCGTTTTAATCAGACGGCGGTCCGCTAAGCCCCTCCCCCACCACCGCCTACTTCTAATCACAGCTGATCTCTGTGCGGAATCCTGCATACGAAGGTTTTCAACCGCAGGAACCAAAAAAAAAAAAAAAGGATAAAAGGCCTGGTTTTAGATGTAAATATAACATTAATTCACTTTTATGCCATCTGTCAAGGTTTTTTGCTTCATTTTCTCCTAATTTTTTAAGTATTTTGTTCATTTTCTTCTCATTTTACAAGTGTTGGTTCTCTTTTTTGCCTTATTTCAAGGATTTTGGGCTAATTTTTTCCGGATTTTTCAAGTATTTTGCTCATTTTATTCTGATTTTTCAAGTTTTGCTTGGTTTGTTCAAAATTTTCAAATATTTTGCTCCTTTTAATCTCATTTTTCAAGTATTTATACTCATTTTATTCTCATTTTGCAAGTTTTTTTTTGCATTTTCTCCTCATTTTCTAGTATTTGTTCACTTTTATGCTGTATTTCAAGTTTTATGCTTCATTTCTTCCTCATTTTTCAAGTATTTTGCTCATTTTATTCTAATTTTTCAAGTATTTTACTAATTTGATTCTCATCTTATTCTGATCAGCAGTGGTGGTTTTATCAGTTTACGTCCTCCTGGTTTCTACTTAAAATTCTGTCGGACGCTGCCTCTTTCTCCGACACCTGCCGCCGTCGGTTCATCCAGATCTCCGGCGTCTCAGCTCGAAAACAGCTGTTTCACCAGGGAAGGCCTCGCACAAGGAAAACCGTTGTGTTGAGGCCGGAACCGAAGCCGGGATTAGATGAATGTCGAAGCTCCGGTTCCATTTCCACGGTCAGGATTTAGATACAAAACCGAAGAAAAAGAATGAACATGCAGCCAGTCCAAGAAAAATTTAATTAAAAAAAACATGAAATGTGATAAAGGGGAACAAATATTTGTAAAATGAGGAGAAAATGAACAAAATACTTGAAAAATTAGGAAAAAATTAACCAAAAGACCTTGCAATATTGCACAAAAGTGAACCAATACTGAGCAAACTACTTGAAAAATGAGGGAAAAATAAAAAAAACCCTGTGAAATACATTATGAAATTAAACAAATACTTGTAAAATGAGAAGAAAATGAACAAAACACATGAAAAATAAGGAAGAATGAGCAAAATATTGTAAAATGAGAATCCAATGAGCACAATACTTCAAAACTGAAGGAAAAAAAAGAACTGAAAACCTTGAAAACTTAGGAAAAAAAAATACCAAAAAAAAAATCTTGGAATATGGCTTAAAAGTGATCAAATACTTGTTTGTTTCGGAGAAAATGAGCAAAATACTTCAAAAATGGGAAAAAACGAACCAAAAAATGAAGCAAAAAACCTAAATACGGCATAAAAGTGAACAAATACTTGTAAAATGAGAATAAAAGTAGCAAAATACTTGAAACATTTCAAAAAAAGAAAGCACGAAACTGGAAATTTGGTTGTGTTGTTTTTTTTCAGTTAATATTTTCAGTTTTGTTATGATATTAAATCTTTTCATGTTTTATTGTGTATTTTACCTCAAAAAGTGAAAACGGTTCATTTTTTAGTTTTTTCAGTGAATGATGTCTATGAAAACGTTAAATATCTTTACTGCTCGTACAAACTGGGAGGTCCTTAAATGCAGCATCATGTCTGCATTGTTGAGGATGTTTGACCTTTGACCTCCGGTGTCTGGCTTTCGTTCATGTCACACTTTGTTGAGATGTAGTCGTAACGTAACGAGGGCAGCGTTGATTAGAGCCTGAGGTCAGAACTCCACCCACACACACACACCAGCGCACACAGGGCATTGTGGGTAAGAAGAAGCTTTTAATGTGGAAATAATCAATGCGTGATGAGGATTGGGTAAACAGCATTTATGATCAAAGCAAAATATAGTGGGGAAAAAAAAAACATATCACAGAAAACTTAATATTGGGAACAAAATTTCAGAAAAAAATTGGATCAGAATAAAATTTAATGTAAACAATAAAATGTAAAAAAAAAAAAGTATGATCAGAACAAATATGTCACACGAAAAAAAAAAGCAACACAATATTGGAAACAATTTGATTTTGGAACAAAATAAGTTTGCAAAAAACTTTTGTTTTAGTTTTTAAAAGTTTATCATTTGAATAAAATCTAAAAACATTTAAACGAAACACAACATTGTGGAAAAAAATGTAAGATCAGAACAAAATATAAAAGTGCAAAAAAAATATATATATATGTAACAAAATTTGAGGTTTGAAAAAAGGTCATGTTGAAAAAAATGTGACATTGGAAAAAAAAAACATTGTAATAACAAAAGATCAAAATATAAAATAAGAATAAAATAATAGTATTGAAAAAAAAAACACAAAATATTGGAAACAAAATGTGAGACTAGAATAAAATAAATTGCAAAAAACCCCAAAAAAGCAAGTATTATTGGAAACAAAATATAAAACCAAATCAAATATAAAATTGCAATGAAGTGACATCAGTTTGTTGCGTCAAACTCTGGAAATAAAAACTAACTAAAGTGTTGCTAATATCCTCTGTTTTAGCTAAAATATGGCTTATTTTCAGTGTAATTTTCTATTTTTAAATTAAATTCCCATTAGACTGTTGTTGTGATGCAGTTGAACAGAGTTGTGTCACAGTAACAGGTGTGTGTTGAACAGTCGACGGCTGTGTTTGTGTAGGTGTCGTTACCTGTCCAACAGGTTTAATTAACGGATAGAAACATACACTGTAAAAACACAACACGCCTTCCAACGACGCCCGACAGGACGTTTATTAAAGAAAATGAACAAAATCGACTTAAACACGGAACGTCCAACACAGAAAGATTCTAATCTAATACAGAAGTACACAAAATACTGTTTATTATATAGTCATGTGTGTTCAAATACACATTAAATCACCTAATAAGACCCGAAAGTCAAGTTTTTCTGCTTTATTTAGTCTTGAAGTATCATTAGATGTTGTTTTTCCTGTCGTTTGGCTTCACGAAATATCTGAAAACACCGAAATTATGGAAAAATAAGAAGTTGAATTCTATTTTAATTGAATAAAATATAATATAAAAACATAATATCTATAGAAATGGTGAAAGGTGATAAAGTTGGCTTGATATTATTTTTTATTTTAAATATTTTATTTATATATCTATTTTTATTATTATTATTGTTATTTTATTATAGTGAATAAGCAGATGTATTTGATTTGATGATTTACTCCAAATATGCAATGAGATTTAACATATATGTGAACAAGAAAGACATAAATAATAATACAAAAATCAACAATCAAGACAATCTAACAAAGGAGAAGAGCGCAATAGTTTAATTTACAAATTGCTCAAAGAGGGGTGGGAAGAAGTGCAATTTATTTAATCCTGCGCCTTCTCCATAAAATATGAATAATATATAGTCATTAAAAGAAATAATTAAGAAAGTTGGTTTATAAAGTTTGTATTGTTTAGTCAACAAACACGAAGTCACATGAAAATGTTTATCATGATAAATGTGGTTATTTTCGAGTTCTATGATAGATTTATATGATCATCGTTTCACAAAAAAAAACCCCAAAAAACATATAAATCCGATGGTTCCATCAGAAAACAATCAATGAGAGTTTAATGAAAGTTTAAAACACAGTATGTGTGTGTTTTCAGCCGACAGCCCTAAAGCCAGGGGCATTATGGGTAATGCGGAGGCGGTGTTTACGTTTCCCTGTGTTTTAAAGCTGGAACATAAACCGACGCTGATGTTCTTTGTGTTTCTGCTCATGATGAAAGTGCATCGACGCTGGAGCCGATAAACAAACCACACACGAGTTTAGTTTACGAATCTGGAAACGAGTCAAGTTACAGCGACGAGTTGAAAACAGCGACGTCGGCCCAGGCCTGGCTGTGATCGGAAAAAATACAACCCAACGCCATAAAGAGATACAGCAGGTTATTAAACATGTCACAGTAGATAAAGTAACAGGTAATGTTTGAAATAAACAGATGTTCATGTTAAAACAACTGTAAAATTAATGCTTTCTTTGTTAGTAAATGACTGTAAATAAAACAACAAAATAACAAAATGTAACATCACAACAAAATATAATATGGGAAAAAAAAACCCACAACCCAAATATTTTGGCCTAACAACCAAAATGTAATAAGGAGACAAAATGGAGGCATAGGAACTCAGTTTAATGGAATGTACCTAAATGCAACATTGTGAGAAGATGTAAGATTGGAAACAATGTGACATCAGAGCAAAATGTACAAAACATTAATGAAACATAAAAAAAAAAAACCCAAAATATAACAATATCCAACAAAGTATAGCATCGAAAGAAAATGTAACATAACATGGTAAGAAAATGTAACAAAATGTACAAACATTAATGAAATGTAGCATTAAAAACAAAAAATGAACAAAATATAACAGTATCCAACAAAGTATAGCATTGAACCAAAATGTAACATAACATCATAATATGGTAAGAAAATGTAACATTACAAAGAACAAAATGTACAAAACAAACAAAATATAGCATTAGAAACATAAAAAAGAACAAAATATAACAATATCCAACAAAGTATAGCATCGAAAGAAAATGTAACATATCATAACATTGTAACAAAATGTAGAAAACAAAATGTAGCATTAGATACGTAATAAAATCAGAACAAATGAGGGTCGTTTTTTTGTATCTAGGTGGCGCTAAAGAGCATATTTTGGCACCTATGGGGTTAATTTTTACATTCTATCAAATCTTTTCACTAGATCTGACATGCGTGTCAAATTCGTGGAATTTTTGAGCATATTCAGGGGGTCAAATTCCAGTTTAAAGTAGCAGCGGGAGAAATATAACGACATCCGACAAAATATAACATTGGAAGAAAATGTAACAAAATGTAACGTTACAAACAAAGGGTAACATCAGAACAAAATGTACAAAACAAACAAAATGTCGCGTAAGATTTATAACAAAATCAGAACAAAACATAACGATATCCAACAAAATATAACATCGTAACAAAATGTAAGGATTCAAATGAAATGTAACAAAATGCTACTTTGGAAACAGAACAGAACTGCGTAACAAAATGTCAGTAAAACTAGCTCTTTGGTAAAATATCATAAAGTGTAACATCACAACAACACTTATTAAATGACTGATGTATGTATTTGAGTTCTTTATTTTGTCTGTGGTGATGATGTGTTCAATGTTCGGTTGTATTTTTTTATATTCTAATGGAACCCGTCCACATGATGGTTTCCAGTCTTGTTTCTACGTACAGTTTGTGGAAGTGTTTTCCAGCGTCGCTCAGCTGCTGTTCGTGTGGTTCCGAGGCGTGTCCGTGTTTAGTTCAAACCAGTTCTATGCTCTGACGTGGCTCAGATTCCAGTCATGTTTCCGTTCATGTTGGAATTCCTCTCGTGCCTGGGGTCGTTTGAAATTTGGCTCGGCGTTCCAGTTTGTCGCGTGTTACCGATGATGTCGTCGTAAAAGGAGGCGGGTCCCGGTCGGATGAATTGTACCTAACCCCCAGCTGGTCATTTAGACGTCAGTTCTGCTGCTTTTAACATGATGTTTTCTACCTGAACTGAACAAGATGCACATATTAAACATTAGCACAAGAAAAACCCCACCGTTGTCCAACGTTAACTTTATTAACTTCTTTAATGAGAGGTTTTTTTCTACTTTTGTCTTTTTAGTCCAACACCGAAGGGTCCGATGGACTATTAGTATCGGTTATCGTCCGTCCATCTTCTTTTCAGAATGACTTGATATTTGTTGTGGAACATCTTTGCATTAAGGTGTACTAAGTTTGTTCAAAGAATTGCAAAATATTGATATTTGAATTATTTATGAATGTTTGACCCTTTGGTCCCCATTGGTTTATAATGGGACACATTCCAAAGTGCTATAACTTGAAAACAGTTGAAGATATTGATATAATTCCTATTGGCAATAGATAGGAAGTCACATATGGGCTTTCATTTGCTTCCATGACCTTTGACCTTGAGTGACCTTGAAAGGTCAAACGAATGTCAGTTAATTGTCTTTAAAAATGCCGTTGGACTACAGGAGCCTCGTTCCTATTTTCTGTCAGTGTAAATGTGAGTAATTCAACACCACAGGAAGAAGTGATGGATGTTTTCCACTATTTTCTTAAATGAAATCAAATCAAATAGCTTCATAACATCAGAAAATATCCCACAAATGAGTTTATACCATGAGTACCAGTGGTTTATTCACAGTTGCATCATTCGGGAGAAAAAAAATACTTTCAAGTACTTTTAACGCTTAACCTGAAAATGTTTGTTTTGCGTCACTGAGTTCTGATGTAAATGAACTACAGTTGATTACAGAAGTAAAGTGTAGGGAAAATAATCGAAGAGAAATTAAAGATCGGAAACAGAATTTGACGTCATAACATGTAAAAAACATAAGAAAATTTAACAAAATGTAACAGAACATCATAACAGTAGTGGCTTTTCCATTGAACATCTGCGCAAAACTTTACCGATATTTACTAAATGTCGAAAAAACAGAAGTGCGTCATGGCGGTTTGTCCATTAACTCACAAATACGATGATTTGTTTATATATTATCGCAAGATGACACGAGAAGTCATTCCGTAAACAAGGCGACGAACATAAATATGGTGTTGATTTACAGATATATTTGTTATTATTATTATTGTATATTAGCCCTCTATCTTGTACTAAATTTAAAAATGATTAAATTTCCTGGTGTGTCCACACATACCGCGCCATGTTTCTTTTAAAACTCGCCTTCTTCGCTTGTCATAATGTCCGTCAGTATCCTTTTTTTTTTTTATAATTCATGTGACTCTAGTTGCGCAAGAAAGGTCTTTCCATTGCAGTTTTGTGTGATATGCCAATTGTGCTACGCCAGAAAAACCACCTCTTGCCAGCGCAAAAACTTTTAATCGAAAAATTAGAGTTTTGGCGAAATTGTCATTTTTCCATTAGGCTAATTTTTATGCACAAGTTATATTCATGCAATTTGAGGGTCAATGGAAAATCGACTAGTGTAAGAATATGTAACGGTTTAAACAAAAGGTAACATTGTAACAAAAATTTAACAGAAATCAACAAAATGTAACATCAGATCAAGATTGTAACAAAACGTAGCATTAGAAACGAAATGTAAAATCAGAACAAAATGTACGAAACACAAGTGAATTTAACAAAAGGTAGCATTCAAAACTTAAATGACTTTTTCCAGTATTTTCTTCAGTAAAATCCAACAAAATAACGTCATAACATCAGGAAAATATCTGACAAATGACTGAAGAAGTTCAGTTTCGGAAATAGTCTGTAAATAGCGTCAGAGTTTCTAGGATCATGTGCATTTTTATCAGAAATGCAATAGTTTTACGTCGTCAAGTCTGTGATAAAAGCCTTTGTTTATTTCCTGTTCATTTGTTTTTCAGTCTTTTTGTAAGTTTCTTCTGTTTGTCGTTGTTCATCCTCGTCTTCTTTTTCTTCTTTATTTTGACAGGCTTTGCTTTATTCTCGGGCTGTATTTGCTATTAAACAGAAGTAGGATTAAAGGATGTAAAGCAGGATTTTAAAGGGGTTTTTTGAAGGTGAAGGTGAAGCTGTTCCTGCTGGAAGGTGGAGGCTCGGTTCCCTCGTTCACGTTTCATGTAAAAATAGAGCGAATCAAAGAGAATTAATGATGCACATGATCCTCCTCCTCGTCCTCTTCCTCATGAGGAAGCGAAACAGTCCCTCGACTCTCGCTCTCGTTTCCGAGTTTTTCACCCCTCGGAGACGACAGAGAGCGTCCTCGTCATCCTCGTCATCTTCATCTCCGTCCATCTGTGGTCTCCGTCTTCATTTAGTTTCGGTTTCTCTTCATTACTCAGCGTTTGGTTGGTTTTGGAAGCAGCCGAATCAGCCTTTATCTGCGGAGGTTTTCTGCAAACGTCTGTGGAACGTTTTAGGACAACACTAATTATTTATGCAGCCTGTTTTTCCTTTCCATAAAGAGGGAACGTCGGATGGGAACGTCTGTCAAATCACATCAAAATAACTGTTTATACATGGACAAATGCTGTAGAGATGACGAAGGTTTAGTACCAACATAAAGAGAAAAGGCCAGATATTGTTAAAGTCGGCAGCATTTTTGTCGATGAAGCACGAAGTAAACAGAGACAGAAAACACGATAGGAAATAGAAATGCAAAAGAAAAGAAAATGCAAATTGAAAAAAATGAAATGAAAACAGAAAACATGATTCAGGGAATCAACGTCAGGGTTTCCAACTTTACAGAATTGTGTTTTGGTCATTTCAGTTTGGAAAATTCTCCTAAATTCCAGGTTTCTCAACTGGTGCGTCGTGGCCCATAAGTGGGTCGCGGTGTTGTCCCAAACGGGTCGCAGAGTGTGTGGTTAAAAAGTGCAAATCTGACAAACAAAGGTATTTTTATTGCTTAGTTTTGGCGGTTCGCAAATCAGCTGCTTTTATGACATTTTTGTCTTGTGTCGTTTAGTTTTAGTCTTTCTGTGTCTTTTACAACATTTTCGCTTTGTTTCATCTTTTTACATATTTTGTTACATTTTCGTCTTGCATCTTATACATCATTTTTGTGTTGTGTCTTTTATGTATTTTAAATTTTTGTGTCTTCTACCTCGTTTGTCTTTTTGTGTCTTTTACGACATTTTCGTTTTGTTGTGTCTTTTACCTCACTTTCGCCTTCCTGCGTCTTTTATGTAGTTTTAGTCTTTTTAGTGTCTTCTCCCTCGTTTTTGTCTTGTTGCGTCTTTTATGTAGTTTTAGTCTTTTTGCGCCTTTTCCCTCATTTTCATCTTCTTGCGTCTTTTATGTAGTTTTTGATTTTTAATGTCTTTTCCCTCATTTTCGTCTTGTTGCATCTGTTTTGTAGTTTTAGTCTTTTTGCATCTTTTCCCTCATTTTTGTCTTGTTGCGTCTTATGTAGTTTTAGTCTTTTTGCGTCTTTTCCCTCATTTTTGTCTTGTTGCGTCTTATGTAGTTTTAGTCTTTTTGCGTCTTTTCCCTCCTTTTCGTCTCGTTGCGTCTTATGTAGTTTTAGTCTTTTTGCGTCTTTTCCCTCCTTTTCGTCTCGTTGCGTCTTATGTAGTTTTAGT
>JAPQRP010000014.1:1080712-1108383 GCA_037367295.1 Apogon hyalosoma
AAAAAACTCATAATTCTGAGGAAAAAAAGTAAGAATTCTTATTTAAAAAAAAAAAAAAACAAAAAAAAACAAAAAAAACAGAATTCTGAGGAAAACAGTCACAATTCTGACTTTAAAAAAAAAAATCATAATAAAAAAAATATATTGGACCTTTGGACTTTTTAATTTTTTTCCAGTGGCCCTAATCTCCTTTTGTATTTTTAGGACCAAAATATATTACAAATAATTATTTTTCACATTTTCACGTTTAAATCAGATGCTGAATTCTAATGAAAATGATGTTAAACAAATTCAACTGTTTCTGGTTTATTACATTAAGTCTGATTGTTTTTTTTAAGCATCTGATCACAGATGAATAAAACATTGTGTTTTTCACATTCTTGTGTATAATTTTGATAATTCCACTTCCTGTCGACACCTCAGGATCATGGTAGTTGTAGTTTTTCATCCATTAGACATTGAATCCACCGTTGATCTGTAGTCGATCGATAGCTGATCAAGAACCAATCAGACGCCGGTTTCCGTCCACTGACGCCTGCTGTCGTTTGTCGTAGGCGGACGATTTAAGAAGGAGATCGTGGTGGACGGTCAGAGTCACCTGCTGCTCATCAGGGACGAAGGAGGCCCCCCGGAGGCTCAGGTTGGTACTGCGCCCAAAAATACGACAAAAATGAATGAAATATAACATTATGGGAAAATAATGTTTACAATATTAACTATGTAAGTCAACAAAATACAAATGAAGAGTTTGTCTGAGGATTTGATCGTTTTTGCTCGGGTTTTGGTCCCCACCACTCTCTAATGACTGACTTAAGGCGGAAAGAAAAGCTGAAAAAGTGAAAACGGCACCTACATTTGGACAGAACTGTTCTCAGAATGTAAGTAATGAGATGTTTGTCTGTGAGGATTTCACGTTTTCTACGTCCTTCCTCGTCGAGGTCAAGAGTTATTCATTTTCTAACTTGTTCTTTAGTTTTTTCTTTCCTTTTTCAGAGGGGTCGAGGTGAGGGTCTGAACGGGTTAATTCGACAAAAAAAAACGACCCAAAAAAATCCAACAGAACGTTAAATTAAACTGTAACTTTCCTGCTGCCTTCACAAAATTACAAATATAATAAGATGATGTTTTTTTTCTGTGAGGATTTGATTTATTTGTTTTTCCTCAGGTTTGGTCACCACCACTCCAATGACTGATTTAAATGAAAAATAAAAGCCCAAAAAATGAAAATTGTGCCTAAAATTGGCCCAATTTGTACCTTCGTCGAGGTCGAGATTGATTCATTTTCTAACTTGTTCTTTAGTTTTTTCTTTCCTTTTTCAGAGGGGTTTAGGTGAAGGTCTGAACGGGTTAATTCGACAAAAAAATGACCCAAAAACATTAAACAGAACGTTAATTAAATTGTAACTTTCCTGCTGCCTTCACAAAATTACAAATATAATAAACTTACCTGAATATGTCAACAATAAGATGTTTTTTTTTCCTGTGAGGATTTGATTTTCTTTCTTTCTTTCTTTTACTCCGGTTTGGTCCCCACCACTCTGATTTAAATGGAAAATAAAAGCTCAAAAAATGAAAATTGTGCCTAGAATCGGCCAGCTTCGGCCCAGGTTTGTTCATTTCTGGACGCGTTCATCAGTTTCAGAATCATTTAAACCAAACCTTCGGACTTTATTGCGGCTTAATTCAGTTCCGGTCGCTACAGGCTTTTCGTCTGTTGGACGCGTGTCGGGTTTTGATGGCTGACATGAGGCTTCCCAACTTTTTCTCGATGAAACTGGGTCAGATGGTTCACACTGACCAAACCAACCACGTCTAGACTGAAAACTCCACTATTTATCAATAATTCACTGCTTTTCTCTTTGCTCTTCACCTCCGTCACTTTCTTCCCCTTTTTTCCCCCATTTTTATCCTTTTCTTGTTCTTAAATCTTTAACGACAGCTGTTCCTTTAGTTCTGGAATCTCCGTTTTAATCCTTTTTCTCCATCTTTTATTTTTTCTCTTTAAAAAAACTTATTTTTGGTGTTATTATTTAGCATTTTCATCACATATTTGCTTCTTGTTTCTCCAAACTGTTCTTTTAAATCTCATCGAACAGCTCCTGCATCTTTGTTTGAATTAAAAACCTCAGTATCTGTTCTTTTCTAGATGCATCTGTTCGGGACTATTTTCCACGGCGGATGAACCCAGACATGAATGTTTGCATTTTCCTGCAGCAGGACTTTATCTGGGCTATTTCCTACGACGCTGACGTGTTGTGGTGTGTTGTTTGTTGTCGTCCTGCGTTGGCAGTTCGCGTTGTGGGTGGACGCCGTCATCTTCGTCTTCAGTCTGGAGGACGAGATCAGCTTCCAGACGGTTTACCACTACTTCAGCCGCCTCGCCAACTACAGGAACACCGCCGACCTGCCGCTGGTTCTGGTTGGAACACAAGGTCTGCATTATACCCAATCACAGACGAACATGCTGTTTCTGAGGCGATGCTGCCTCCTGGTGGCTTTTTCACAGCATTACACCTTAATGAAATCACCTCCACTGTGAAGAAGTTTTAGATTAGATTAGACTAGATTAAATTAAATTACATTTATTAAATGTTCCGGTAGCAGCAGAACAATGTACATACTCATGCAGGACTGGAAGCAGTGAAACCAATAGGAAATAAACCAAATAAAGACAATAATTGAATGCATCTTTGTGAAAATAAGGTCCAAAAAAATAAAATAAAGCACAAAAACGATCAAAATGATGATAAATGATAATACAAGAAGAGACGACAACAACAACACTATAAAAACTATAAATAACGAATAAAAAAAATTATGAGGAACTTTGGAAAAGTGGATTTAAAAAAAAAAAAAAAAAGGCTGATTCAGTTACTTTGCTCCAGTGAAATAATTCAACATCACTTTACCATGAAAAAAGGAAAAAAGTCAGATGAATAAATGGAACAGACATGTCGGTGGGATATCCAGTTTGTTTTTAGTCATTTCTGTTTTCTTTCATTAAAAAAAAAAAAAAATCACAAAATAACTTTTTCATCCAAACTTGCTACTTTTCTTCTGTTTTCCAGCAAATGACGCCACTATCGCTCAACTTGTAGGAGTAAAAATAAGACTGAACTGAATCCAAGGTTCTAGTAAAAGTACCAACAGTAATGTACGTTCTGCAGCAGAGGGCGCCAACGCATCATCTGTTGTTACAGACTCCAGCAAAAAGTCACTTAATTTTAAAGGTTTCAGCTAAAAACACTGAACAATTTAACATAATTCATATGTGTTCAATATAAAACCATGTAAATACAACATAACTTTGGCTCTAATTATACTATATATGATTATTTCAATTGTGTTTTTTTTTTTACTTATATAAAACGCATAAAAAATCCTGCGTTTTCTCCATTAAATTCAGTGTTATGAAGTGATGGCTGATAAATAGGTCTGATTATTATTATTTATTGATTGATTTTTTTTTTTCTTCACTAAATACACTGTTCTTCCAACTACATTTTATTTTAGTTTTTTTCAGATTCACATAAACACTCTTAACCATTAATGCTCCATACTGTGTTTCATTAATATAAACTATGAACTATGATCAGTAAATATGCAGCTATAATGTCAGTTATCGAGAATTTTTATTACTCAGTAAAAATTTCTTCAGTTTTGCTTTTATTTTATTCATAAATAAAACACATTTGCGTCCTTGTAAATGTTATTTTTCTTGTTTGATAGAATCCACAGGGACGGAAAATAGCCTTAATGTTATTTTTGAGATTAAAACTCTTCGATAAGTTGATTGTTTTTCCCTTTTATGTTATGATATCTATGATATCTATGTTATGATATTGCTTGGTTTCCATGGTTTTAGATCAGTACAGTTAATATTAGATGTGAACGTCTCCTCCATGAACATCATTAAAACTAAAAGTGAAGATTTGAATACGCTTTGTTTTTGTTTGGGTGGAAATAAAACTGAGAGTTTAGGAAATATTTCAGGTAAATTATTGGACACGTCATGGTTTCTTTACAACTTTTGTGATATTTTGTTTGTAAAAATTATAAATGTATTTTTCCTTTTTTGGTCGACATCGCAGTATCTCAACTATATTAGTTTCTATTGATACATTATATTTAATATATAGTATATACACTTATTCTAATTTTTAGTTATGTTTTGTAATATTTTAGCTTAAAGGAAAGGATTTTCAAGTCCATAAATCAAAGATATGATAAAATACATCATGTTTGGTTTCTTTAACAGTATCACATCAGGTCTTTTCTGGTTTAAGTTTCTTTTCCGTGGTTTTTACTTGATAAACAGTGACGTTTTCATGTGATTTTCAGTTTGTTCCGTCTTAAATTCGGGCGTTTTCGTTGAGCTTTTGGGTTTGTTGTTTAAGACCTGAACCTTCAGACGGATCCACATCCGCTTCAGTCCTGTTTTTCGTCGTTTCCTTCCTCAGACGCCATCAGCTCGGCCAACCCGAGGGTGATCGACGACAGCCGAGCCCGGAAACTGTCCAACGACCTCAAACGCTGCACCTACTATGAAACCTGCGCCACCTACGGCCTCAACGTGGAACGAGTCTTCCAGGACGGTAAGAACCCGGTGTCCGGTCCTCTGGGAAGGTCACTCTGCAAAGCCATTCGGCCGCTGCTAATCACACATCAATTAAGAATTAAATGGACCCGCTCAGCTATTTAGCTCAAACCGAACAGCAATTAAGTTTTATCATAGCGAAGGCAGGGAGAGTCCCCGACGGGATTAATAAAAAGTCCGACCGTTATAGAGCGAGGAAGGTGAAGAGGAGGGCAGCGTCCTGACTGACCGACCCTCGCTCTGGGTCCAAATGACACCTTTAGACACGGGTTCTGGAGGTCGGAGACCGATTCAAACCGTGGACTCACATGACGAGGTTCCTGAAAATCCACTTCATGTAGAGTTCATGTTGTTCTCTTTTAAAGCTCACAAGATAAACCGAGTCTAGTACAACCAGGCTCTACTTGGGTAGACCAGTAAAGTCCAGTTCCATCTCCAGGATCTTCTGGAAAAAGGTTATTAGGTGTCAAAGCTCCATAACCTGAGTAGGTACTTCAACACTGGTACCGTTGGAAACACCGGTAGAGTACATTTCCATCTCTAGAACCTTCTGGGCTAAGGTTATTCAGTGTTAAAGGTCCATGCTTCCAGGAGGTAGGTTCTGGTACTCACCACAACTGGAGAACCTCAATGTTGGAGCTGTTGGAAAGACCAGAAGAGTCCAGTTCTATCTCCAGGACCTTCTGGACAAAGGTTATTGGGTGTCAAAGCTTCATAACCTGAGAAGGTACTTTCTGGTACTTTCCGTTGAAGTTCTGTCCACTGGTCAGGCAGTTTCTGGACATTCCCACTGGTGTAGAACCTCACCACTGGTACTATTGGGAAGGCCAGTAGAGTCCAGTTCCTTCTTTAGGACCTCCTGGGTGAAGGTTTTTGGGTGTCATGGCTACTTAACTTCAGCAGGTGCTTTCTGGTACCTCCCACAGGTGTAGAACCTCAACACTGGTACCACTGGGGAAGAACCAGTCGAGCCTGGTTCCATCTCCAGGACCTTCTGGCTCTCCTCAACGTCCTCTGGGGTTTTAAATGTATTAGTCGATGATGAGAATCCAAACAAATGGATGGAAACACAATCTACTGCCAAGAACCTTCATGCTAACCGTGAACTTGATGCTAGCAGGACATGTTTGCTAATAAAGTGAACCTCTTCGATGCGGTAACTCGACTAAAGATCTGGGTTTGGATTCATGGCCATCATGGATTTTCTTGACCAATTTTTGAAAAAACTGTGAAATGTCCCTTTTTTTTTTTCCATTTTCACAAGTAAAAATACAGCTTTGATGAGTCAGAACCTGTGTTTCTGAGCCTCTGGGGATAGTCTAGTCTAGATATGGCCTGGACCGGGTCTGATGTGGTCTGGATGTTAAAAAACCAGTGGAATGTGGCATTTTTTGCAGTTTTACAAATATTACCAAGGTCTCATGAATCAGAAACCATGTTTTAACACGTCTTCATCCTCTGTGAGATGATCCGGTCCAGGTTCGACCAGTCTGTGTGTAGTGGTTTTAGATCTGGATCTGGTCTAATGTGGTCCACATGATAAAAACAGGGAAAACTTGTTGCATCATCTTAATGGATTAGAGGTGACCTGTTTTTGTTTAGTTTTTTTTTTTTTTTAGATCATTGAGTGAATAATTTGTGATATAATGTACAGATGTTCAGTCTATGGTGGTGGGTGTAGTTCCAGTATTTGAACAGAGGGGGGCAGTGCAGGAACAGAGACCAGATGAACATATCAGTGGGAACAGGAAGTGTTTATTCCCACTAATCTGATAAATGATTATGAGAACCTTGTGAGTGAGCGCTGGTTTGCCCTGGAGCCCCTGAAGGCACCGTCTGTGTCTCTGTTTGTTTACAGTCTTATTTCGGTTTGTTTGTTCTTCTTCTGGCCTTTTTCGCAAGTTGGCATCGTGGCGAGAGCACACACAGATACAGACCGTAATAACTTATTAGCGTGACCTTAATTCGATGGCTTCAGCCAATCATAATGCTTGGTTCATCTGATTGGTCAAAGCACGGTGTCATCGGCGTACGATGAAACTTTTAATAAACGCTCATATTTAATACAGTGATCATGTAAATTACATTTAACATATGAAACACAGGATTTTATCATCTTCGTAAACTTAATCACTGTGTTTGTCACCTCTAAATGTGTTTTTACATCAAATACACAAATGTTGTCTTAATATTTGTGGATATTTATGGATTTTAATCAAAATAATTTATATCACAATAAAATAAAATTAAAAATGTAATTGACAGGCAGTGTAAGAGTCCAGTTTTGGCATCTTAACAAATAGAATTTAGGTTAAAAAAATAATAGAAATATGTATTAAAGTGTCTCTGTTAGAAAACCCAATTCAGATTTGACTGGTCTACAAGTGGTCTTGGGTCTGGACCTGGTCTGCTCTGGTCTAGATGTGATTTAAAAAAACATAAAAATGTCTCTCTTTTTTTTCTTTTTTTATTTTAAATGTCATTTTGGAATTAAAACAGACATTAAACAAAGTCAGACCAGCATTTTAAGGAGTCTTTTACTTTGATGAGATAATCTGGTCCAGATTTGACATGTCTAGAAGTGGTTTTAGATCTGGACCTGGTCTAATGTGATCCAGTAAAATATGACTCTATAATATATCAGTGAAATACATAGATTTTTTCCCCCAATTTTACGAATAAAAATAGAGATTTCATAAATCAGAAATATATTTTAAAGCGTTTTACTCTTCTAGTCCAGATGTGACCCATTGAAGTGAAGTGGTCTTGGATCTGGACCTGGTCTGAAGTGGTCTAGATGTTAAAATCCAATGGAATACAATGTCCTTTTATCCATATTTCCAAACAGAATGCAGGTTTCCCACTTCAGAATCTTAATTGTAAAGAGTCGTGTTACTTTCGGGGATAAACTAGCTCAGTTTCAGTGAAGCGGTCTTGGATCTGGACCTGGTCTGATGTGGTTTTGGATGTGATAAACCAGTGGAACCAGTTGTTTTGTGTGTGTGTGTTGTCGGTATCGTCGTCTTCATCTCATTTCTACCTGTTTTCTGTTCATTTTTTGTTCTTTTTCTGTTGTAAATCTGCCTCCGTTCTGCTTCATTTCCATACCCCCCCCCCCACACACCCCTCTTGACCCCCCTTGTCGTCTCGTTCCTTCACACTCGCCTCTGACTGATTCGTTCATAAACACACATTTTAATGACATTTACAAACCTGCGATCGCGCCGCTGTTTGCGTGTATCGATCATATTTGCGTGACCTTGGCGTTGCTTCGATTGATCGCGGCAGGGGCGGGCGAGGAGGGGGCGGGGCTTTAATTACACGCCGTTCATGTTCAGCTTCATCACGGGCCTGGTCGTCACGGCGACGGGCTGCAGAAACGCTGATTCGCACTAATTCGACGTGATTAGAGTGTGTGTGCGAGCGTCATAAATGTAATAAAGGGTTTGATGAGCTACGGCGGCTGCACAATGAGAGTGACCACAGCGTTTAGCGTTAAAAATAATTGGCCCCGCCGTCGCCATGACGATGGGAGGATGAGGATGATGATGAGGAGGAGTCGTCCCTTCATCCAGGATGTTACAAAGACACAGAACTTCAGGTGAAACAAAAGTTCAGTCACTATTTTCAATTTAAAATCAGACTTTTTTTATGATTATCTGCAATAAAATGATGTGAAATATAACTTAAATCCTGCTTTTCACAAAACCTTATTAAAAACTCAACTTTTTGTATGATAAAATTTGCCTATTTTATTGTTATCTGAAGTTAAATTGTCTTTTAATTATATTAAGTGTACACATTTAAATAAAAGGACTTCATAGAATAGAACCTTAAAGCCTATTTATTATCATAAAACTATTTAAACCCAAGTTATATGATAAATGTTTCTGTTTTTTATTTATCTATGTATAGAAATCTATGCATTTTCATAGTATTTACACATACTATTCCAATATATTAGTCAGAATGACACAAAAACTACAAATTAAAACTGACAGAAATTTAAGTTATTTGTAATGTTTCTAGACGGTTTTTACTTTAAAAAAAAAACATTAAAGTATTTATCAATTAATGTTTTCAGCTATTTACAATGCGCATAAAAAACATAATTTTATAATTGCAGATTTATATGATGTATAAAGTAATTAACATATGATTAGATTTATTTTTGTTTCAAAGTTAAAGATGTTTTTTTCATATATTATTGTTTTTTTGTTCTTATATTCACTTTCTTTACTTGTTTCCATATATGTTCATTTCTTTTTAAATTTTTGCGAATAATGTTCTCATTTTTTTTTGCTCGTTAATGCCACTGACCCCATCTTCAATGTAATTATTGTCCTTCTAAATCCTGTAAAACCGATAAAAACGCCTTTTACCGGTGTTTCTTGCATCAGTGATGAGTGTTCAAGGTGGTTTTTTTGTGTAAATAATAGAGATTTAATGGTTTATTATGGGATTTTCTACATGATAATCAGTGTTTTTGTAATGTTCTTTGTTTGAGCCGTGAGTCTGTGTGCGTTTTAACATGTAATTATCAGTGATGGGACATGAACCCGGTCCGGTCGTTGGGGGGGGGCTGTGTGTGTGTGTGTGTGTGTGTGGGGGCATCGTCCATCAGTTCCATCATTTAATTAGATTAATTACACCGACATGAATGCCAACACATGAAGATGATTCGTTAATGAGTTCAGAACAAACACAAACCGGGTGAATGCACTCACATTTAACAAAGATCAAACATTTAATAAAGATCAAACATTTAACGAAGGTAAAACTGGATGAAAACAACTAAAACATCAGCAGAATGTGGACCGTAACGTCACGTATCACTGGATATTTGACAAAATGTTATAAAAAGCACAACAAAGTCAAGTCTGAATGTTATAGAATGATGTAATATTTAGGGGGGGAAGTGTGAACGGCAAGAGATTTAAGAAATATTGAGAAAAAAGTCTAAATAAATATCAGTCAAAATATTATGAGAATAAAGTCATGTTTAAATGGAAAAGTCTCAAATTCACATTTTAATACAAAAGTCAAAGCTTTGAGAGTAATTTAAAGTTTAATGGGAAAAGTCAAGTAAAAAGCAACATTAAAAGAAATCAAAATATTATGACAATAAAGTAAAAAGTAAGAGGAAATAGTCTAAATATCAAAATAATAGACTAATATTTTGAGAATAAAGTTTTATTTGAATAGAATAGTCCTAAATATTACAAGTAAAAAGCAAAATGTAAAAAAAGTCAAAATATCATGAGAATACAGCAATGTTAATATGGAAAAGTAACATTTTAAGGCAAAAGTCAAAATATTTTGAGAATAAAGTAATATTTTACCCAAAAAGTAATGATAATATGTTAGTCATAAATATTCCAAGATTTTCAGAAAACAGTCAAAATGTTATTGGAATAAAATAATCCTTTATAAAAGTCTTAAACATCAAAGGAAAAAAGTCAAAATGCTATGAGAATAAAGTTTTTGGGGAAAAAGTCTTAAATATTACAAGGAATAAGCAATAAACTTATTTAAATCTAAATATATAGAGAGTTAGATAACATTTGAAAGGAAAAGTCTTCAATATTATAAGAAAAAAAGTAATTGTAAAATAATTTATTAAATTATAGGGGAGAAAATTTTAAGTTTTACAAGAAAAAAAAATTTTAGGAAAGAATCCAAATATTTTAAGAATAGTAATAAGTAATATTTAAAGGTTAAGTCTTAAAATTAAAGAAACAAAAAACAAAATTTAAGAAAAAAGTCAAAATATTATGGAAAAAGTATTATAAAGAAAAAAGTGAGTGTTTTTTTATTCAAAGTACAGTACTTTTTATTTTGCAAAATGATAAAATATTAATAAAACCATGAAACTGTGGTGAAAACATCATATGTTGGGTTTTGAAGATAAAAAAAAGCCTTTTGTAAAACCTGAACATGTGACCTATAAACACACCCCCAGGACGTCCATATAAGGAGCTGGATGTTGTGCTGTTGCCACAGATCCACAGCGCATGAACTCCAAGGGTTAAAACAAACAGTGAGCGCCTTTCCTTCGCCCTAACGGCGTCAGCTTGGCGTGGGCGTCGGTCACGTCTTTGACTCTGGACGTTGGGAGTTAAACGGTGCAGCGTCAGCTTCACCTCTTTATGCCCGAGCCGCCGGTGCAGCCCCGTCATAAATCTGATCAACGGGGAGACGTTTCCATTAGAAGAAATGGCAGCTTCTCATAGCAGAACCGAGATTGATGGATAAAGTTAAATTGCATTAAATGTGCAGTTTAAATATTTAGCGCAGCCTTATCATAACTGTCCTTAACACTTAAAGTAATATACAGCCTGCCAGGTACCAGGCATCGCACGCATAAGAGAGGGCGCCGAGTCCGGAATCAAACCCGCAACCTCCGCCGTCAGTCATGGTTCAGCTGGAAAGCACAGATATGAAGGCGTTCAAGCGCCGAAGACTCTTTCAGCGGGGTTAGTTTTCCCAAATGTAACCCTTTAATGCCGCGTTTCCTCTATGTGGTACCGGCTCGGCCTTTCTGCGTTTCCATTACGTAAAAGAACCTGGACTCTGGTACCCGGTACTATTTTTTAGTACGTGCTCAGCCAAGGTATAAACCCTGCAGACCACTGATTGGTCAGAGAGGTCTGACGTGTGTGACGCGCCAGTTAAAAAAAAAAAAACAAAACAGATTTGGAAGTTTACAGTCAGCTAATCCATGACGACGGCCCGCTAAACGACGGAAACAAAATGCCCTCCCATCGACGTCCTCCGCTGTGTGCATGTATCACGTCATTGGCGCGTTGACAATGACATCGCGGAAGTTACGAGCAGCGTCGCTATGACGACCAGGTAGTATCCTGTAATGGAAACGGTCTCCAGGAATAGTATAGTATAGTACAGCCATTATTACAGGCCGCCTGGGTGTCTTCATGTTTTCTTTGCAATAAAAGTGTCAGAAAATGTCTTTTTGGCCAATTTTTTTGCAGCTTTGTTTTCAGGAAGAACTCACCCTTCAGTATCTGTCCATTGATTATCAGTTTTGTAAATGATAAACGCTCAAAACCGTGTATTTTAGTAAAAAAGGAGAAAACAGACTTGACGTTTATTTTGTTTTTTCTTGAAGGACTTGAAGTTTTTCGATCACTTATCAGAAACGACTGTAAATGTCAATAAGAAAAACTTTTTGACATTGCAGAAATAAACTTTCAACTATTTGACATGTGCTCAAACATTCAGTTTCCATATTAAACTTCAGATTTGATAGATTTCCAGGCGTTTTTTTTAGCCTGTGTGGAAGTCTCCGAAACAGTTTCTTTCTACTTGTAATAGAGTCCCACATTGTTGCCGTAAAGTGTTATATACTGTCGGAAAGCTCAGGATCTCAGCTTTCCGATGCCGTTTGAATTTTGCAGATAGTGCAAACAGTTCGGGAGTTACAGTAATTTGAACAAATGCAGCGCCGGAGAGCTTGCCGTTGTTAAAGGGTCCGTCTGAAGGACTTTTCTACGTCTAAAACTTCAAATTTCCAGCGTGTTTTTGACAGAATGGTGTCAAATTTGGCACGAACCTTCACTAGGACTCAATAATAAGAAATGATAAGAATCTAGGGGCCAGAGGTCAAAGGTCAGCGCCACTGTGACCTCGTAAAACACCTCGAAGCTCTTAAGTCCCCATGGATAGTTGAAGGAACCGGGTCTCCGTTGGGATTATCAACGCTTTCCCAAATTAAAGAACGTTACATAACTCCTGTCGCCGACGTAAACACGGATCCTCAAAAGCCCAATGGCCATACTTCTGTCTGTGTTACCATGGTAACGCTAGGTGATACATCCTCATAACCGGAACTTCAGAACAAACAGAACACACCTCGAACGACAAGAAATATATCATTCATTTTTTTTGGACGTTTTTGTTCATTTTTTTTCAACAAATTTGTTCAAATTCTTTATCTACATGTTTATTTATTTATTTTTTAAATTTTTGCTAATTTAATTGATTATTTTGTTCATTTTCTTGATGGTTTTGCTATTTTTTTCCTTTTTCTTTATCTTTATATTGATGTTTTCTTGTACATTTCCCATTGTATGCAGATTTTTTTTTTTAAACATTCTTGATTACTTTGTTCATTGTTATTTTTTCCTTGGTGATTTTATTGATTTTTGTTCATTTTGGGGATTATTTTTACATTTGTTAATAATCTTCTCCTTCATTTTATTTGTTTTCTTCTTTTATGAAAGTATTATAATGAAAAAACCCTAATTATGACAAAATATCTAGGATTTAAATGATACTTCCAGGTATTTTTACAGATACATACATAGATATCTGTATCTATATACACTGTGTTTATGTATTTATAACATATATTCACACACATACACATACAAATACACAACATCTATTATTCCAGTTATACTCCTATATCAATATATATATCGTACCATTAAACCACAGTTATACCAACTTAACGGATTAGAGTTGGGGTCTTATTACTACCACCACCAATACAGCATCTATATCATAAATCTCTATATATATTACATCTATATATTTATTTGCCTCTGTAATAATAATAACAATAATATCATCATTATTAGGATCAACTTTATCACTACAACAATAAGAATCCCACAAATACCAAGTCAAGGATCTGAACCGTTGAGTTAAACCGGTGAATATTCGCATGTTGCTTAAGTTTGATCTCCAACCCTTTCCTCCGTTTGACCCCACGCTCAGAAACCTGAGCGTTTCTGCTTAAAAGTGTTTCGGAGACGCCGAACAGCGTTTTGTCTTTAATTCCGACGCAGCGCTGCTCTCACCTTGTGAACATCTGCAGCGTATGGACTCCGATAAACGTAAAAGTTAGATTAAAAAGACGAGGAACAGCTCGGAGCCTTCATCTGAAAACAACGATGCTCGGCCCAACGAAGGTTTTCAGGTCGAACGGGATCAAACGCGAACTAATTGCCGCCGTTCGCCGCCAAGTCGTCGGTCTTTGGCGGCGCTTTCCCGGCGTTGTCGTGGAGACTTTGTGGAACATCAGAGTTTGTTCGCCGTCTCGGCCGCCCTTGGCTCGGCCCTGTGTCACCTGGAGGTAAATGTTTACGACTGGATCCTCATTAACGAAGCCGGGGGCTTTAACGAGCCCAATTAAAACAATGGCTTCATCTGTGAGCGCATGAAACCGGCCTGTGTTTATTGGAACAGAGATAATGGACTCACTAAAGTCGCTCCTGTGTCCCGACTCCTTTAAACGCATCATCAGATGCAAAAGTACTTTCAGGCCGAGCTTCTGTTTTGACCCGACGTTATTAATGGGTTCTGATGCACTTTTTAGGAGCATTTACCCCCAAAAAACAGTGTTTAGGTGTAAATGTCAGACTTATGAACACACTGACATGGACGAAGGGTTTGGGAAGGTTTAATAAAGCCTGAGGTTCACACAAGTAATGGATTACATAAATAAAATAATAGGGAAGTGGAGAAAACATGTTGAATTGTCTTCATTTTTGTTCATTTTTATAATGATTTTGTTTTCATAATTTTGTTCATTTTTATTTATTTTCATAATTATTTTGTTCATTTTCATAACAATTTTGTTCATTTTCTAGATGAATTTGCTCATTGTCCCTTTTTTCTTCATTATTTTATTTCCCAAATGTTGTCATTCATTTACTACATATTTTCTGTTTTCTTTTGTTCGTTGTTTCTTAGTTGTGGTCATATTTTTGTTCATTTGTAATGTCCATATAAGGAGTTGTACATTATTCCCTCATAAGCGTGGTTAACGGTTCAGTCCTGTGTTGTTTGTGTTGCAGTTGCCCAGAAGATCGTTGCCACCAGGAAGAAGCAGCAGTTGTCCATCGGTCCGTGTAAGTCGCTGCCCAACTCGCCGAGTCACTCGTCGGTTTCTGCCGCTCAGGTGTCGGCCGTCCACATCAGCCAGGTGAGAAAGCACGAGTCAGAAGTATGAACCTTCAGACTAGAAAACATCTGCAAATGTTTGGTTACTGGTACTTCAGGTGTGTTACTATGGCGACATCTGTCACTTTACATGTATTGTTGCAGTGATAACTGTCACTTAACGTTTGTTGCTATGGTAATTCTGCCATTTTAGGTATGTTGCTAAGGTGATTACTGTCACTTTACCTGCGTTGCTATGGTGATTCCCTCCACTTTGGACATGTTGCTAAGACAGCTCCTGCCATTTTCCATATGTTGCTATGGGGATTACTGCCACTTTACATGTGTTACTATGGTGATAACTGTCACTTTACCTTTGTTGCTATGGTGATACCTGTCACTTTACCTGTGTTGCTATGGTGATTCCCTCCAATTTGGACATGTTGCTTGGACAGTTCCTGCCATTGTCTGAATGTTGCTATGGTGATTATTGCCACTTTACTTGTGTTGCTATGGTGATTCCCTGAAATCTTGGGGTTGCTTTAAAGTTTTAACCCTGCTCTCATGTGGCTCCAAATGTCTGATGCTTTTCCAAACATTTTCCAATCAGACATGAACGGTAGTTTTTTAGTGAATTGCTTTGCGTATAAGGTTTATTGTAGCGTCATCAGCAGCAGCAGACACATTTTTATTCTGACACATTAGCAGCCGACCACAGTCTCCTTCTCCTCTTCAGGCCGTTAAGTCTTTCCATCGCCATCCTTCAATCCGCCATCGATTTCTCATTAAAACACCATCGCTCAGTGTGTCCGAGGTTTATCTTCCACCGCCTCCACAAAACGGCCGTCGCTGCATCTTTAGCCCTGGTTGATTACTGTCCAGGAAACTCCTGTGGACCCGCCGACACATCCAACACATTCCAAACTTTTCAGATGCGAGGCAGACGGACGCCGTTAAACAAAGGGCTTTGTTTCAGGAACCTCTGAAGTGCATTTACAACTGTCATCAGACTCTGCAGGTTTCCCAGTCCACGTTCATCTGCAGCTGTAAATGAAAATGACAGTTAAAATTCATTTGATGCATATACTGTATTTAGAATATATAAACAGTATTTTCCTTTTCAGAATTAAAGCTGTTCTATCAGGGTAGACCTCCATCAATGCCCCCTGGTGGTCAAGGGTTAAAGCTGTACTATGTGCTTCAAAACATAATTCCTGACAATTTTTTAAATTTGCGTAAAAAGTTTTCCAGGTTACTAAAAATTCGTCCCATATTTCATAGAACACAATAATCAGAAAAAAAGATGGTTTAAGTGAAAAAACTATAGAGTTTATAGACGTAAGCTAAAACCAGAGTAAAAGCTAAAGGATTTAAGTCAAAATCTCAGCAGATTTTGCAAAAAAAAAAAAGCTGAAAACTGAGGAATTATGCAAAAAAAATTTCTGCAAGTTTACACAAAAAATACAATAATGAGCAAAAAATCTAAGGCTCGGGCTAAGAATTCTACCAGTTTTACAGACAGAAGCTAAACAAGCAGAAACCTCTTTAGATTTTACTAAAATAAACTAAAATCTGAAGACTTCAACAAAGTCTATGCAAAGTTTACTGTTTACAATCCTCTAAACTATTGCTTATTATCATTTTTTAATTGTGTTTTTAAGAGTAGATCCGACTTTATTGATCCCACAACAGGGGAATTCAGTTCACTTACCTTGTATTTATTCTTTTGGCGTGTGTTTCACAAGCAAATGAGTTGATGATCTCAGTGGGTCCTACCCTGTTAAATAAAGGTTAAGTAAATATTAAACAAAATAGAATGTTATGAATTATCCCAAAAGAGCACCTGAAAATACTGAAATATACATTGAATTTTTTTTTTTTTTACAAAAACTGCAATAATATAACAAAAATTACCAAAAACTTGCTCTATGAATACTGTACTGCAAAAATAATAATAACAATAATAATAATAACAATAATAATAATAATAATAATCATCATCATCACTTATCACACATTACTATCACGTCACTCATTTTCGTCCATTGTTGCTTTGACGTTGGTCCGGGTCTTCTCTTGATGATGTCAGACTGGCAGATTCTCATGGGGGTTCAGGTCTGGACTCTTTCACGTTCCAGTTCTGCTCAAACGTGAACCTGATCAGAGACTTTACCGTCGAAAACCTCACCTGTGTTTTCCCTCCGACCAGACGAGTAACGGCGGCGGCAGTTTGAGCGACTACTCGTCGTCGGTGCCGTCGACGCCGAGCACCAGCCAGAAGGAACTCCGAATCGACGTCCCGCAGACGACCAACACGCCGACGCCAGTCCGAAAGCAGTCCAAACGCCGATCCAACCTGTTCACGGTGAGTTAGCGGAGGATACTTTACGAATTCCCTCAAAAAGTGTTCCAGGTGACTAAAAATGGACATCCAGAAGTATTTTAAGTTGTTTTAAATGTGTATTCCATTGGTCATCAGCGCCCCCCAGTGGTCAAATGAAAGGCTTCAAAAAATCGAAGAAAAATCTGATAACTGTTGTTGATCACTTAATTGAAATAATCCGTTCTGATGTGTTTACATGCACTTCAGAAATAATCAGAAATTTAGACGTTTCAGACCATTATCGGATTTATTTCAGTTTGTACGTACGTAATGATGTAGAATCAACTTCCTGTTATTGTCTTCAGCTCATGTTGTTTAGTTTTGCTCATTTTATTCATTAATTTATTACATTTTTTTCATTATTATTATTACAATTTTTTAAATTTTGTCATTATTTTACTCAATATTTGTTCAGTTTTGTTAATTTCTCATTATTTTTCAAAATTTTGTCTTTTTGTTGATTTGTGTCATTGTTTTACTCAGTTTTTATTTGGTTTTGTTCATTCTTTATTTTTTTATTCAGTTTTTATTTGGTTTTGTTCACTCTTTATTTTTTATTCAATTTTGGTTTTGTTCATTCTTAATTTTTTTATTCAATTTTTATTTGGTTTTTTCATTCTGTATTTTTTTATTCACTTTTTGTTTGGTTTTGTTCATTCTTAATTTTTTTATTCAACTTTTGTTCGGTTTTGTTTGAGTCGAGTGATGTAGAATTAAACTTCCTCTTAATGTCTTCAACATTTCTGTTTTCGATGATTTCTTGTTTTCCGCATGTTCAGATGTAAAAGAATTAAATAAGTCCGATTAACAGGTATATGTGCATGAAAACATTTGAGGATCCAGATGTGTTGATCTGTGCTGAATCTGTTCGTCTGATAACTGCACAGATCAGATGATGATGGTCGTATTAGTGCGAATGTGAAAAGGTTCACTGTCGTTACGTTTTTACATCATGAACATGTAGAAACCACCTCTCAGATGCTGATTCGAGTGTGTTTTGACTGGTTTTGGTTTTGGTTTGACAGTCGAGGAAAGCCAGCGAGTCGGACAAGGACAAGAAAGGCCTGGAGAATCGGGCGGACAGCATCGGCAGCGGTCGCGCCATCCCCATCAAACAGGTGAGTCCGCCGCCACCTCGAAGCCTCGGCCTTGACGGCGAAATCACACACTTGACATCAATTAGAGCCGGGTCTCTGAGGGGCCCCGAGACCGGATCATTAGGAGCTGGTGAGGGAGGGGCCGCTCGTTGCCTCAAAGCCACTTCGTCGCCTCTTTGAGGATGAAGAGGATGAAGGAGAGGGCAGAAACACACCGCAAACCCTCGCAGCGACGGCGCCCGAGCACCTGAAGTGGCTCTTAATTTGTCGCCAAACAAGCAGCGCTCGTGAGGAGGGGGCGGGGCTTCAGAAGAGCAGATCGGGCAATTAGACAGCGCTAATCGCGGCCCCTCGTGTCGACGCCGCGGCCTCGTTTGTAATCTGCTAATTAACAAATTGCATCTGTGATGAGGGCAGCGGGCGAGAGACATAGTCTGAGTGACAGGAAGGGGGGGTGGACTCTGTGTTTAAAGACGCCCTCGCCGCCGTCACTGTCATGACACCTATCGTGTGGAAATGTGAAAGTCCTTCATCTGCTCCCGCGGACTTCAAACACCTCTTCTTCTTCTGTGGTGCTCGTCAGGTGGATGGCAAATGCAGAATCTGAATAATCGGAGTTAACTGGTCTCCGACTTGAAGCTATAAAAAAAAAAAAAATTATGTAAAAGGTGAAATGACAAAATGATGTAGAAAATTATGTAGAAGACAAAAAAATACAAAACTAGATGAAATAAGACAAGTTTTTTTTAAAGAAAAATAGCAAGATTTAAGGAGAACAGAAAACAAAACAAGAAAAACACCAGAAAAAAATAATGTAAAAGAAGAAATGACTAAAGCAACGTTCTTTTGGCGAAGGAAAATGATGTAGAAGACAAAGAAGATTTAAAGGATAAAAGATCAAAGTTCTACAAAACATCAAATAAAATAAAAGCTGGAACAAGAGAAAAATGATGTAACAAGTAAAACAAACATGTAATAAACAAAAAAAATGACACAAATGACAAAACGAGACCAAAAAAAACATTTAAAAGGTCAAACAGGATGAAAGTTATGTGAAGGATTAAAATTAGTTCAAAGATAAAGTAAAAGACAAAACAGGAAGGACGAAGACTGACGAACAAGAACAAAATTAGGTTAAAAATACGGCGAAAATGTTGCAAAAGACATGATTAAGAAATTATGTAAAAGAGGAAACAAAATAGTTACCGCATGAAGAAAACACTGTAAAAAGACGCAGCATAACAAAAATGTCGTAAAAGACACGATTCAACTAAAATATAAAAATGACACAAGAGGAAACATCGATATGAAAACACCGTCAAACACGTGACAAAAATGTTGTAAAAAATGAAACGAGGAGAAAATGTTACAAAAGAAGGAGAAAATGTCGCAAAAGACGCAATTTAAAAGCAATTAGAGAGCACTAATCGCAGCCTCGTTTGTAATCTGCTAATGAATAAATTGCATCTGTGTTGCATCTGTGATGAGGGCAGCGGGCGAGAGACGTAGTCTGTGTGACAGGAGAGAGAGGGGGGGGGCTGGACTCGTTTTAAAGACCCCCCCCCACCGCCGCCGCCGCCGCTGTAACGGCAGCCGTCGTGTAGAAATGTGAAAGTCCTTCATCTGCTCCTGTGGACTTCAAACGCCTCTTCTTCTGTGGTGCTCAGCAGGCGGACGGCGAATCTGGAGCCGGAATTATCGGAGTTAACGGGTCTTCAGATAATTTAACTGCTTAGCGACGACGTGAAGAGCATCATTTAGAAGAAAAGAGAAAAAAAAAAAAAGGGTTGGCGTTTCTGCTTCCGACATACTCAATGTCATCAGAAATGAATGAACTCTTTGCGAAAGTCACTGATTTACAAGCGAACACGGTTAACATTTGTAGAAGCAGCGGATCGAACAGATACAAAGACGACATCCA
The DNA here is from genome assembly GCA_037367295.1 of Apogon hyalosoma. Classification (NCBI taxonomy): domain Eukaryota; kingdom Metazoa; phylum Chordata; class Actinopteri; order Kurtiformes; family Apogonidae; genus Apogon; species Apogon hyalosoma. The sequence continues at coordinate 1,100,620 of JAPQRP010000014.1, forward strand.
CCACTTGAAAAGGGAATCGGATTATTACTCAACAACTGAGAAATATACAGAGTTGTGTGAATTGAGCATGTTGACTGGGTGACTAGAAAAAAAAAAAAAAAATCACTTGACATTATCACAAAAGTTAGTCACATTGATTTAAAATGTTCTCTAGCTTTATATTAGTTGAATTTATCCATATCTGTCGTATTGAAATATACACTTTCCCGTCAATTTTAAATAAAATACTGATCTTGCAAAAGCGTTTCAGTCACTGACCTCTTCTGTTAACTTATTCCTTCAACTAAATTTACTTAATATTTTTCATATTAATATCTACCAAATTGGTATTTTTATGTATAAAATTCCGTTTAATCACAGTACCCTGCCCGAGCCTTGCATTTTGTGTTTTGCTTCCAGCGCTGCCGTTCACAGATCCAGTCCTCGTCAAAATCAACATCTTCATTTGCGTAAATGCGTCACATCTACAGCTCAGTTTTGTGTCGATATAGAGGATGTAAACTGTGCAGCCAGTTTTCACATGTTCCTGGAAATAGCACATCAGAGATATCCTCACATTTGAATATTTAAGGAAAGCAATTATGATAAGGCATTGATATATATTTTTATATTCTCTTTCTTTTTTTTTACGTATTCTGAATGTGTATGGATGATGAAAGTCTCATAGCTTTTATAATGTTTATGTATTTTTAAGGTGGAGGCTTTAAAACAAGCCGTTTTAGGCGTTCTGCCTCTAACTGCACCTTTACTGTTTTATTATGTCTTTGATCAGTGTTCTGTATGTGCAAAATCAGTCAACTGAAAAAATCAACTTTCAAGATTTAAGTGGCTCCTGTTGAAAATAGAAATGTTATAATGTGGTTTTTAACCATCTCAGTTCAGAGATTAAATTTTCGCTCCTAATATTGATGTTTTTATTGTGTAAAAGTTCCAGACGAAAATCGTAAAAGATGCAACATCACAAAAAATGTCACAAAAAACAGAAAAATGACAGAAAAACATCGTCAAACACACGACACAAAAATGTAATAAAAGACAAAAGAGGAAGAAAAAGTCATAAAAGACGCGATATTTGCAAAAATGTCACAAAAGACTCGATTAAAAAACAATGTAAAGGATGAAATGGACACAACACGAAAAAGTCGCACAATCAAGAAAATGGCGTAAAAGATGCAACAGAATGCAAATGTTGCAAAAGACATAAGGAGGAAGAAAAGACGGAAAGACAATGTCATAGAAGACGCACTTGGGTAAAAATGTCGCAAAAGATGTAATTCAGAAACGATGTCGCAACATGAAGAAAATATCATAACATGCACATGTCAAGAGACGCAACGTGACAAAATATTGCAGAACACACAAAAATTACTCAGGAGACGGCTATATAACAAAGTAATAGATGAAACATCGTCAAACACACGATATGAAAATGTCATAAAAGACAAGAGAAGAAGAAAAAGTCATAAAAGACCAGTGTCAAAAGATGTTGTATGGACAAAAATGTCGCAAAAGACTAGATTAAAAAACAATGTAAAGGACAAAATGGATACAACGCGAAAAAGTCGCAAAATGAAGAAAATGTCATAAAAGATGGAAGAAGATGAAAATATTGCAAAAGACGTAAGGAGGAAGAAAAGTCAGAAAGACAAGTGTTACTAAAGACGGAGTTTGGTAAAAATGTCACAAAAGACACAATTCAAAAACGATGTAAAAGATGAAGTGGACAAGAAGTGAAAAAGTTGCAATATGAAGAAAAAGACACAAGAAGAAGAGAATATGGTCAGATGCACATGTCAAAAGACGCAACGTGGCAAAAATGTTGCAGAAGACACAACAATTTAAATAAAACATGCAATGAGACTAAAAACACAAAAGACAAGATGAGGAAATTGAAGCAAAAAATTCCAAAACGATGCAAAAGATGAAACGAATGCGACACGAAAAAGTCGTAACATGAAGAAAATAATGTAAAAAGACGCAACAGGATGAAAACGTTGCAAAAGACGCAACGATTCACACACAAAATGTAAAACATGAAAACGACAGAAGTGACATGACATCATATAACAAAGTAATAGATCGAAACATCATCAAATATGCGACACAATTCAATTGTGTTAATTAATTATTATTACAAATAATTTTGCTTTATATTTGCTAATTGTTTAATAATATTTCTTAATAAAAGTTGCTTCTGCAGAGCTACGCATCTCACCTGAAATTCTTCTTGAATTAGAAAAGGATGGTGTATCCAAAAATCAGCCTCAGATGATCTCGAAAAGGTCTGAAAATACCCACAAAGCCCTTGTTTTTAGCGTTACTCTTTAAATTCCCACTTACCTTTTCCTAAATTTGCGAGGTGATTGATTCTCTGTGTGTAATAAATGTGGGTCTGAGTTCACGTCTCATTAAAACAAGTGTGAACACGGTGCAAATGGAGCGTTAATGGGGAAAAGGTAGCCTTGAACGCAACACTCAGCGTAATTAGGCGGCAGGTCGGCGGCGAGAGCGACCACGGGGAACCATCAAATCAATTAGTATCCACTTCCAAAAGTGGTGGCGAGGGGGGGTTTGGGGGGGGTCTGAATTTATTAACATGAATCTGATCTGTTGACTCAAAAACTAAATATGGAGACAAAGACATTCACGTCTGGTTTTGGTTCAGATAAAGTAGATCCAGATGTTTGAGCAGAAATAAAACTGGTTGGTTTTAAATCAGGAGTGAAAGATGAAACGAGATGAAAATAATCTGAAGACGTAGAAAAATGAAACAAGAAAAACTACCAAAACGATGTGGGAAGTTATGCTAAAAACAAAAAAAAAAAGATGTAAAAGACAAAATAAAAACAAAGTTGCATAAAAAGAGGAGACAAGATAAAAATCATGTAACAAGCTGAAAAAAATTTAGTTGAATTAAAAAAAACGGAAAACAAGATTTTAAAAAATTATGTAAAAAAAAGACAAAACAAGGTGAAAATTACAAAAAATTAAATGAGACAAAACTTCAAGAAAATTCTCTAACAACAAAAACAATGAAAAAGATAAAAAATGACTTAAGGGATAAAACACAATTATTATGTTTTATGATTTGATAAAGAGAAAACATAAATGATAAAAGACCAAATTTATGCGGAGAAACCGTTATAAAAGGATGAACTTAAAAAAAGACGTAAAGTCACGAATAAGACAAAATAAAAGTTAAAGAAAAAAGATTTAAAAGGATGAAATGAGATAAAATTAACATGACAAAAGACATAAAATCAAAAATTAAGATGAAATTCAAGTACAAGAAAAAGGATGTAAAAGGATAAAATAAGACAGAATGAACATGAAAAAAGATGTAAAATCAGAAAAATAAGATGAAATTAAAGTAAAAGACAAAAATGCAAAACGATGAAATAAGGAAATAAATGTTACAGGAGAAAAAAGATGTAAATGACAAACTAAGACAAAATTTTTGCTAAAGAAAAATCGTAAAATGAGTCATTCTACTATTACATATGACTGTAAATCATCAGCGTTTTGTTTCCATTCATTCGGTAATGGAGCTGTCAGTCAGGCAGAGTGGGCGGGACTGCAGCGTCTCCTGTCCTGGGATTGGCCGGTGCTTTTCCTGATCTCCGGGACTCCAGGTCCTGATCTCATTAGGGCGACCGGCGGCGGCGGAAACGCCTTCGTCAAGAGTCCGGCGCTCATTAAAACCACATAGACACCGAGGCCACGACTCCACGACTCGGGCGCACGTAATGAGAAAGAGGCGGGATTCAATGGGCCGCCGCCGCTTCACATGTAAACACTTTAGAAACACAACGAGGCTGTTAACGAATAAAACCTGTCCCCGTCAACAGAAGTCCATCAAACACCCACCGACTGCTGCAGCAATAAACGGCAACTCACTTCAAAAACAGCAGAAAACAAGTGTTTGAGTGTCAGTTTTTCAGAATAAAAGCATGTAGAGATAAACACTGGGTTTTTAAAAAAGTTTAATGTCGACACAAACAGCGAACAGACGTCGGTTTTAAACCTCATGAACCTTATTGAATCAGAGAAGACAAAAAAAAATTAAAAAATGAAATGAAAACAGATGAAATGAATGTAGAGGACAAAATAAAACCAAATTTACAACAGCGTATTAGGGCCACATAAGAAAATAAAAGCACTTGTCACTATGAGAATAAAGTCGTAAAATTCCGAGATCAAACCCGTAATTTTATGAGAATAAAGTGGAATACAAAAAGAGTCATAATTTTACAAGAATAAAGCCATAATATTATTAGAATAAAGTCGTAGTTTAAAAAAAAAAACCTCATCATTTAACAAAAATAATGTTGTACTTATATGAGATTAAAGTCGTAATATTGTGAAAATAATTTCGTAATACAAGGAAAGCAGCAACTTTCACTTCTGCTGGACCGGACGACTAATGCTACTGCATTGATGGTGGGCGGGGCTAATAGGCTCAGTATTTGGAAATGCCAATTAAAAGTAGAACCTCACAAAATGTTCCAAGTTCTCCGTTATGCGACGAGTGGAAATGACTTTATTCCTGCAAATTATGATATTTTTCCCACCTGTTTTTAAATGACCACATTATTCTCTTATTATGGCTTTATTTTTGAAATATAATAACTTTAATCTTGTACATTATTTTTCTTAAATTATGATTTTTTTTAACTACAACTTCCTTCTCATAATATTAATTCTCTAAATATTATGACTTTATTCTCGTAAAATTACAAGTTTTATCTCAATATTTTACGACTTTATTCTCATAGTGACAAGTGGTTTTATTTTATATGGCTCTAATACGCAGTCGTATGAATTAGACATAAAGCCTGAATTAGATGTAAAAGATAAAATGACACTATTCATAAAAAAAAAAAAAAAAAAAAAAATTTAAGATGAAAACAATGTCGAGATAAATGAGAAAAAAAATGACAAAACAAGATGAAATCAGACAAAAATGACAAAATGACAAGAAAAAGATGAAATGACACAAAGAATTTGAAAGACAGTCAAAATAAAAAGTAACTAAAATGATTAAATGAGAGAAACTTTATTATGTAAAACAATGTAGAGATAAATGAGAAAAAAAAGACAAAATGAGGTGAAATCAGACAGATATGGCAAAATGACAAGAAAAAGAGGAAAAGAAACAAAGACAAAATGACCCGAAATGAGACAAAAAAATGATGAAATAAGATGAAAAAAGACAAAAATCTGGATACAAAGAAACTAAAAACATGAAAAAGAAAATTAGATGAAAAAGACAAAATACATGAAAAAAGATGTAAAACAAGAAAAAAAAAACAAAACTGATACCAGTGTAAAGTATATATGATAAATATATATGAGTTTGACTATAAATGTTGACGTGGAAGGGATCTTTACAGCTGTGCAACGAAACGAAATAAGAAAAAAACAAAATGAAAAGAAAAACCATGAAATGAGACAAAAGGATCTGAAAAGGACAAAGCCTTGATGGCAGTTTGCTGTACACGTCACAGATCCATGTTTATAAATGTAGAAACGTTGACATGGATCCGTTCTGTACAGCGGTGCGTTCAAATGCTGTCTTACAGGCAGGAAAAGGGAGTTTCCTTTGGGTGAAAGGAGCACGTGATCTGCGAAGGCCGGTTTTCAAATGCGGAACCTGAAACGGGAACATGTGGCGTGGAGCCGACACCTCCCGCGACGCCGCTTCGCCGTGTGAAGCCTCACAGGAAACAAACGCTGGATGCGGCGGCGTCCGATCGGCGCCGTTCTCCTTGAAGCCGGCGTCCGAGTCCAGCTTTGTTTACAGAGGCTGTTGACGGCGCAGGAATCCTCCGACATCTGCTCCACGCCGCTAATTAGACCGTAATTACCGGAGAGAGAGGCTGGCGTCGCTGTCAAGCATCTGACCGAAGCGCTTTGAAAAGCAACAGTCTAACAAATTAATTTCCTCCGACGCAGCAGCCGAGGCGCCGGCAGCGCTCGTGCACCCCAGAGGCGCTCGCCGTCTTTAAACCTTTATTTACTCGGCGAAGGTTGACCGAGCTTCACGCCGTTTGACCGACGCCCACCTGGGAGCCGCCCGCCGCCGCCTTTTTGCCGGTCACCACCGAGCAGCTCAAGGCCAGAACGGCGGTTTTAGTGGTGGTGGTGGTGGGGGGGGAGGGGCAGGTTAAAACCACGCCATCACCGGCTGAAACATGGGGATAAACCTGCACCGAAACCACCTGGACGTCTGGAACCGGGTCAGAACACGCAGTGAAAACCCAAACCGCCGTTCTACGTGTGAAACTACAACAAATAAAACGCAAACATGAAAACATCAACGAAGCCAAAGGTTCATTCAACAAACGACCAAACGGAACTCGGTGAAGATTCAAACTCAACCAATAACACGTTTATGTTCAGTTAAAGATGAAACCGATTTAGTCTCAAATTAAATCTACCTTTTATTCCTCTGTTTTCATTAAGTGTTTATCGGACAGTATTATCGTACAGACCGCTGCCACTCACCTCACCGATACTGGAAGTAAACAGATGTCATGTGTGGAGGCCAGAGGGTCCGACTGTTTGACGGCTGCTTTATCACAGATACGATATTGAAAGGGTTATTAGTGACGGTTTATATGTACTAGTTTATTTTCAGACTCTGAACCTGTTGAATCCAACGGTATGAGACACTGGCTGGAACCGATGGCTTTGACCCTTAAAAAGACACGTTCTGAGTGGGAGCAGGAACACCTAAATATTACTATTTTTTTTTAACCTGCACCCCCCCACCCCCCCCTTCGGAGGACAACTTTATTGTTAATTATCGCTTGTGTTTAAGTAACAATCTCAAACTTTATGTTCACATGTTCCTCCATTTCTAGCTTGTTTACATGTACATAGAGGGAGGGCTCATACAAACGAACTCCTAAAAATAATCATATATAGAGCCGACAGGTGAGCGCGGGTCTGTGCTGTACTCGGTTCTAGGTAATATAGAGCCGACAGGTGAGCGCGGGTCTGTACTACACTTGGTTCTAGGTAATATAGAGCCGACAGGTGAGCGCGGGTCTGTACTATACTTGGTTCTAGGTAATATAGAGCCGACAGGTGAGCGCGGGTCTGTACTATACTCGGTTCTAGGTAATATAGAGCCGACAGGTGAGCGCGGGTCTGTACTATACTCGGTTCTAGGTAACACAGAGCCGACAGGTGAGCGCGGGTCTGTACTATACTCGGTTCTAGGTAATAAAGAGCCGACAGGTGAGCGCGGGTCTGTACTATACTCGGTTCGAGGTAACAGAGCCGACAGGTGAGCGCAGGTCTGTACTATACTCGGTTCTAGGTAAGATAGAGCCGACAGGTGAGCGCAGGTCTATGCCGTACTCGGTTCTGGGTAATATAGAGCCGACAGGTGAGCGCGGGTCTGTACTATACTCGGTTCTAGGTAACATAGAGCCGACAGGTGAGCGCGGGTCTGTACTATACTCGGTTCTTGGTAACATAGAGCCGACAGGTGAGCGCGGGTCTATACTATAGTCGGTTCTAGGTAACACAGAGCCGACAGGTGAGCGCGGGTCTGTGCCATACTCGGTTCTAGGTAATACAGAGCCGACAGGTGAGCGCGGGTCTGTACTATACTCGGTTCTAAGTAACAGAGCCCACAGGTGAGCGCGGGTCTGTACTATACTCGGTTCTAGGTAAGATAGAGCCGACAGGTGAGCGCGGGTCTGTACTATACTCGGTTCTAGGTAACACAGAGCCGACAGGTGAGCGCGGGTC
>JAPQRP010000014.1:1160205-1195688 GCA_037367295.1 Apogon hyalosoma
CAACATTGATTCGCCAGTAAAACCCATGGAGTTGGATCAGTGACAGTGGATGGACACACTGGGTTTATGTTCAGTTAAGGAGAGATTTTGTTGAAAAAGTCACTTTTTCTTCAGTTTTCTCTGTTTCTGATATAATAACCCACTACTTTACTCTAAGCTTTTATGAACATCTACATGATCAGTGAATTAAATGTAGGAAAATACCTGATTTTCATTGAAAAAACACCAAATACAGAAGTTAATGACAGTAAATGGTGATAAATCCCTTAAGAAAGGTTAAATATAGAGAAAAAGTCATTTGGGAACTGACACAAAAGTAGCTCTGGGTCTTTCTGGGTTAAGCAGCTAAACGTTACAGAACTAACCTTTAGTGCAATAATAAGGCAAATACAAAAAAAAAAAAAAGTCTTTTCCTGATTGTACGCACTGCAAAGACACGATTTAAAGCCGACCTCTCTCAGAAACGACTCCTTTTGGAACATCCTGACGTCTCATTTGGTGGATTTGTGCAGATATTTCCACGTCTGTTCAGGTCGGCAGCAGTTTTACCTGTTTTTTTTAATAACCGCCGCCAACAAAGCGGCAGTAACACACTCCGGCTGCAGACTCACAACGCCGTAAAACGGTGAAGAAAAAAAAAAAGGAAGCCTGTACGAATGCAGAAGCACTTTGAGTATCGACGTGCCATTAGCCTCCTCCGTCACAGCGCTAATGCTTTTATTGTTGCTCGTGTTCCTATTTATTTATGAATCTGAAGCATGTTTCCCCCCGAAGAGATTAGAGAAGGAGGTCAATATTATCTCAATTAACCCGCGACGCTCCACTGCAGCTCCATCCACCCCCCATCCCCCCACCCCAGTCCTGTCGATAGTATTTATCAGCCCATTCCTTAAGTGGCTCGCTGTTTGTCGTTTCCCCTCCATAAATTCCTCTTCTCTTTTCCCCTCGTCCTCTCAGACTCTTTCTTCGTTACATCATTTTTCTTGTCGGCCTAAGCTTCGGTTCCTTTTCTTTGTTCGTCTTACATTCCGACATACAAAACATCCCGTTTGTAAAGCGGCAAATGTAAATTATTAAGACCAAATAATGAGGATTAAAGCATTTGCGTGTAAAATGTTTCCATTTCCAGACAAACCAAACTGAAAATAACCTTAAATGGTGTATTTCAACAGCCCTGCCAATGATGAGAATAGTTCAGATGATTGAAAACAGGACTAATTATGCAGTTTTTGACCCAAAAAATAATAATAATAAAAAAAAATCACTGATATTGAACTATTAAATAAGCAAAACAAAAAAAGTGATTATTTCAAGTTTATAAAGTCATGTATTTGCAAGAAAAAACTAAGATCAATATTTTTTCTCTAGTTTTTTTTTTTTTTTTTTTTTTGGGGGGGGGGGTAAATTGTTAGAACTGATACATCACCATAACCATTTTCCTCATCATATATTTACAAGCAAAAAATCTGAATATTTGAAGATTATTTACTATTCTAAGTGATTGATTGATGATTGTATTTCTGTGAATTCTATAACCAAACTAGTAACGATGAAGAATTTGCATATTTAGTGGGAAATTTGGATATTTTATGCTTATTAAGTTATAAATAAGAAGAAAAAAACCAACACTGATCATATTTTTATCTTTCCTTCATGAAAAAATGACATCATTAATGTGATTTTGTCTGTATTTTGTCATAATGTCCAAGAAAACACTCAACATTCTCTGGGATTATTGTTCTAAATTTGCAAGAAAGACAAAATTTGCTCATTTCGGAAGAAAAAACATGGATAGTTTGAGTTTATAAAGTTGCACATTTGTGGAAAAGCAAATAAAAAAAAATAATCATATCCCACTTTTTTTTCATCAATGTCAGAAATTAATCAAATTGTTGAATCAGCCAAATCAAAAAATCAGATAAATTTTTAAAAATCTTGGATAAACTAGGAATTAACAGATATTTTAAATTCCATTGAAGCTTAAGTTTTATTTTGTTGTAAATTTACAAGAAACAGATTATAGGTATAACTTTGCATCTGAAATAACAAAAAATTTCTGACATTTAATCATGAAGGTGTGATAAACAGTCACACATTTATTTAAAAAACCATAGATGTTTATTTATGTATTTTTAAATATATACCATCACTACTTCCTGTTCAATTCCTTTTTTTTTCTGTCAATTTCCGAGATAAACCCCAAAAAACATCTAAGTTTTTTCTCGTAAATGTCAGGATTTTATTATTTCGTCACATAATTATTTGTTCCACGGAACTGAAGTACTTTTTCCATTGCATATATTCGCAGTAATTTATGTTGATTTTAAACTTTCTTACAAATTGATGACGAATGAAAAGCTTTTTATTGTCATTTCCATCTTGCGGTACCGTCACAGTCCACTAGGTGGCTACGAACATTGCAGTTTTTGTTCAGGAAACTCCACCGGCTGCAACCTGAAAGTGCAGAAGCTGATGGAAACGTGCACCGATTCACGGTTTATAAAGCTGAAATATCCAGACTTTACACGAAGCTACAGATGATTTGTCTTTACTTCCTTGTTTTCCTGTTTCCTTCCCATCGCCGCCACATCCATCAGTCTCACACCGATACACTCCGGCCCAGAGGAAGGCGTGGAGGTTTTATGACAGCTTTATGGACTGCCACTGACGGTCTATGAAATTATATGTAGAAGCTGTGTCATTGAGGTTGCATTCAGCGCTCACCGCTCGCATCAAATTACAAATCAACCTGCGAGACGTCAACAAATAACAACACATGCACCAGTGTAATGCACTTAAATATGTGTAACGGCCGATAAACGGTGACGAACAGCAATCACTGACATCGTTAGAGGTTGTAAATATTATTGGATCACAATAAAAGAGATAAAGGTGAAACATTATGGAAATACGTATGATGATTATTTAATGCTTTACACCGTAGTTGGATTTTTTTCTGACCCTGGCAAGACAAACAGCTCGGAAAATTGAAGTTTTTTGTTTGTTTTTTTTTTCAGCAAGCAGCAGTGTTATTACAGTGACTGAAAGTCTAAAACAGAAACAAGCTTTGAAAGTGTTTAAAAAAAAAAAAAACAGGAAATCTAAATAAGAATAACAGCATAATTCAACAATGACTAAAGCCTCCAAGAATTACAGATAAACTTAGGCTGGCTTTTTAAAATCACTTAAAAGTATCAGCATGGCTTTGCACCATATACAACTCATTATAAACAATAGTTTCAGAAACAGTGTTCGATGTCAGGAATACTTCAAAATTCTGTCAATTCATTATCAAACTCTGAAAGGAAATACAATAATACTAGTCAGTTCCTACTACTTGGACATGTGTAAACTCAAGGCCAAATTTAAAGACTAAATCAGATCTGATGAAAATTTCTAAACTTTAACTACTCTGAATAAAAACATAACCTGTATCGTGTTTTTCTTCCCTGGTTATAAAATTAACCTTTATTAAAGTAAACTGGAAGTCATCAATAGAATATAGTTTTGCACACAAATCATAAGCTGTGATCTATATAACACTGTGTCATATGCATAAAATTAGTAATTATCATTTTAACTGCATTAATTTTACAGTAAATAGAAGAGGACCTAGAGTAGAGCCTTGTGGGACACCTTCATATATCTGTGGTGTCAGATAACTAATAACTTTACAATCATTTTCAAGTTCTTTAACTGCAAATCTTTAGTCTTCCCCAGAATACACACAACTCTACTGTTTTGTTTTGTTTTTTTAATTTAAACCAAATTAAGAGCAAAATGAGCCCAGAACATATAAAACTATGTCATTTGCACAAAACAATATAACTACTTTGTAAAGTGAAGTGATTTTACAGTAAATAGAAGAAGACCCAAAATAGAGCCTTGTGGGACACCTTCACCAAGTCATGATTTTTAAACATTAGGTTTTTTCCTTCCTTGTGAAAATACATTAATAGAAAACCAAATGGGGGGGAGGGGCTTCAGAACTAAATGACTTTTCCTACCATATAAAGCACAAATATGCTAATAACATCACATTTTATTTAAAAACTATTTTTTTGTGTGCAAAATGTTCATATTAATGCAAATTCATAATAAGTGAGGTTTGTCATATTTTTAATAAATATGATAAGGATACAGAAAGCATAAAATAGCAGAGGTACAGTTTATTTCTACATTGACGTTTCTGCCTTAACAACATTTAATTACACTGAAACAAAATCTGCTCGCATTTCCCTCATAATCAAACATAATTGAATCAACAATTTAGTTGCATGTGAACATAATTTCAGTGGAACTGCTTTTGATTGACTGAGGTCAGCGTTAGTTACTGAGGATAATCCACAGGCTGAGTGACTGAATGAATAATTAATGTGATTGATAAAGATAGTCTCCGCACTGTGGAAATGCCTTAAAGCACAAACAACCACACATGTACCGTGTGCCGTTACCCATAGAAAACTTCACAAGTCCAAATGTGAAAGAGTTTTGCGTAATAACCTTTAAAGAACAAGAACAACTGAAAGACGAGGAAAATGATCAAAGACAGGACAATGTAGAATCACCTTAAATATTGAAAATTAAAGCCTTATCTGCACCCACAACATCGCCAATGTGACAAAAGTCCTCCACATTTAAGTGGATTAAAAGAGCAATGACAGGAAACTGTATAAAAGAAGACGAATCGGTGTAAGAGTGAGGAAAGGCCAGGGAGGCTTTGTCCAGGCAGCAGGAGGGGTGGGATGGGGGGAGGCTGATAGATGGAAAAATGCCCTCCCCTCGTGGTCTCTCAAGTGAGTAATAGAGGCCGAAATTTCATTTTGCAAGTGGCTGATTTAATGATCCAAAGGGTAATTAATGGCCTGATTATCTTAATGTTAAATATGGCCAGCAGCAATTACGCTGACCTCCTGTCTGTCAAGGTCTGGCCCCCCACTCTCGCCTTCCAATTAGGTCCTGTTTGGAGGTTTGGGGGTTGGAGGAGAGGAAATGGAAGGAAAAGAGGAAGAGGAGATGGAAGGAGGGAGGAGGAAAAACAAGAGAATGATGTGGATGAATGGGAAAGGAAAGGGGAAGAAAGGAAGACGCAACAGTGGATGGATGGGGTGAGGTATGGAAGTTGGAGGGAGGGATGGAGGTGCATTAGTATGGCCGTCACTATTAAACACCTCCATTTTTTTTGTCCTCCACCCCCCTTCCCTCCGCCGTCAACTTCCCCGTCCGACCGGAGGGAGGAATTATGTTCGGAGAGATCGCACCTCGCCTCCACGGCGCCGCCCCCGTCCAATGAGATATGTGACAGGGCCGAGCCCCGCCATCTCCGACCGTTGTCATCATCTCTTTATCTTCTGCGTTCCCCCTCGTTTCAGTGGCCCGTTCATCCCTCACCCCGAACGCCTGCCCACAGCGACGGCCGGTCCAGGTCTCATTAACATCAGCGAGTCTCGGGCAGAGGAGCGGATTCTGTCGCCGCTAATCGTTTTAGGGCTCCAGCTCATTGCTGCAAATAAAGCGTGTTGCCACGCCTGTTTAGCGCCACAATGCTTCATTATGAAGAGCGATACTTGTTGACACGAGTCCCTTGCAGTGGTGAGAACAGGGATGTTGAGAACGGCCAGAGCTGGGGAGATTGTTAGAGTGTGGGTGAATACCAACCGAGCCAGAGGGGTCCTGTTGGAAGTATTTTTCCCCTCACGAAGAACCACAAAAAGACTCAGCAGTCCTCTAAACGTTCCCATTAACCTCTGGCTGCCTGCGGTCAGCCGTCATCACCTCAGCTGGCATGGCCGCCCGGTGCCGCGCCCCAGCTGATGCCACCGCTGAAGGGGCTGCTAAGTTTGGGCGCGCTGCCCATCGTGGAGCACCCTCGGTCCTCAGTTCTTGGCGCCGCAGCTCATTGTTTTAATTATCTGTCGAGTGGTGCATCAACACCAGCACCCAAGGCCTGTTAGACCCGGCGTGTTAGCGGGCCCGAGCGACAGCAAGTGACAGCGCCGCTAATCCGGCCTCCTGGCCACCGGACTGGGGAGGAGGTTGGCGGCCATGTGCCTCCGTCCCCTGGGCCTCCTCTGTCCTCCACCCCCCCACCATCTACTGACCCTTGGCAGTCTGTCACAGAGGGTCAGCATCCTGGCATGTTTGTGTTCATGCAAAACAAAAAGTAGCTGTGAAACACGTTTCCTTCGACTAGAACAAAAATGAAAACAGCCGCTTTAAAAAACACAAAATTTAAGTGAAAAATGATGATCACGCTAGAGTATTGGATTGTGTTTTCTGTGATCAACAAAGATTTTGAATGTAATGAATGAATTTGAGTTCAGTTGGTCTTCCTCTATGTTCCAAACAGATACTCAAACACAGGAAATCTGTTAGCAGTTCACCTCTACCCGACTGATTAGCAGACATCCATACTGAAATCACAAAACAATATCAAACCTTACGATTAGTAAAACATATTTAATAACCACTAACTTCATGCAGCTAAAGTTAGCATTAAACCACTTTGTAGCTAATGCAACTATTTGACATTGATACATGATGTGATAGTCAAGGCATACATTTATTTCTTAAACTTCTACCAAAATACACACATCTTGGTGAAGGAGCAAAAAACAACTATCCCTATATACGTATATGTATTTATGTCTGCAACCGAATTAAGAGATAATTGAACCAGAACATATAAGACTGTCAGATGAAAAAAACAATAGAGTTACTTTGTAAAAATAGAAGAAGACCCTCACTAGAGCTTTGTGGGACACCTTTGCCAAAAGTGAAAAACTGTCGTTTGAAGACATCATTTGTGATTCTTTTTTTTTTGTTTGTTTGCATTTTTAGCTAACACCGAAATCACATTCATACAAAATCAATGATAGGGGCCTCAGAACTTAACTGACTTGTTGCGCTGAACGGTGACATTGTGCTACCGGTTAGAGCGTTTGAGTTTAAACCCTGAGCGTTAGACGATAATGGGCGCTGTCTGGATATGTGGCGTTTGATTTATACGGCAGGTGTTTGGAATAAGAACTGAAATACAGAACTTTATGGACATCCATACAGTTGGCATTTCAATACATCCTCATTCGAAGTCTGTCACCAAACACCCCCCCCCCCCGACCTCCTCCTACTGAAGCTCACCTCTGTTTGTTGACGTCGGCTGTTCCGTGTCAGTATCATTCGACCGTGACAGGAACATGAAGATGTTTTTTTTTTTATTTTCTCAACTGCCGAGACTCCTGGTTCAGAGAGATCACAAAAACGCCAAAAAACTAAAGAAACGTCAATGAGCGTGAATCATCGCCGCTGGTGCGCTGGCGTGAACAATAAAACGAGGCAGAGATATGTCGGTTCGGGGTTGCCACACATTAATTAGACAGCAGAAAAATGAGCGGTAGCGAGGGCGGCTAAAGAATGAGCGTGCAGGTCTGCTTCGCCGCCGCCGCCACGCACTTAACAGCGGGCCCCACATGACGAATGCACGGCCAGTAATAATTCAGCAGCAGGTCTGTCGGCGCTGGGAGCCAGGAGAGGAAAAAGAATAAGGGCCCTTTATGGGAACAGATTAGTCTTGTCCCCCCCTAAGAAAAGGCCAGCGCTAACAGATTTAAAATTAGACCAGGGGCTTTTAATCTGGGCTGGGGTGCAGGTGCGGCGGACGCCCCGACACGGCGGCGGGATTGGACTCCGGGGACCAGATGGGGTGGCGGGAGGGAGGAGGAGGTGGGCAGGGGGCCCACATCACAAGATAATTGCCCCCCAGGGTCAGAGGGAACGGCGGGGGAAGGAGGGGTCGGCGCTGCCTCGTACCCCGTAAAAAAAAAAAAAAAAAAAAAGCCAGAGTGATATCAGCCCCACTCAGGCCCCTCCCCTTTTCGGATCCTGTGATCATAACACAGATTGGACTGGTGTGATTGGCGATGGACACGTGCCACATCAGACGACCCGATACTGATACGGGACGGGTTCAAGGAGCGTCCGTAAATCTCGGCGCCAAACATCTGATCGTCCAATTAGTCATAGTCGACAGCAGCTGATGTAATTATCAATCAGCTGTTGCGAAAAGTCCAAACACTCTTATTTATTCTTCAGTTTCAGGTTTCTTTCCTCTTCTGTGTACAGATCGTGGACATTAGGCCCGTCTGAAATGGACTCTGGTGGAAAATAAAAGCTAAACAAATCCGAACCGCACCCAGAACATTCACAGTTTATCGGCTCGATTCCAGATCTATCGATAAACTACACTGAGTTTAGCATCAAGTAACGGAGACATATTGAAATATTTAGACTCAGCTGTTCTTTTTTTAAGCCCTAGATCTATTTACAACAGGTTTTTTCTAGCTTTAAAAATCCGGTTAGTCTGTCATATTTGGATTTGGGAAACGCTTGACATTTAATGAATCAAGACTTTTTAGAGAACGTCATAAAATGGTACAAAATACATGGTATTAACAGGCAGCTGATAATTGTCTTGCATTAACAGCTCACTGTGAATTTAGTCAGTAGTACAATGATTTAAAAAAAATACAAATTAAAAAAGCTTAATTTAACTATAGAGAGAAAACTGCATCGTCAGTGTGAAAGTGTAAAAGTCTGTTTTTAGGGACTTTGACTCCTGCTAAAGAAATCTGCCTCGTATACCAATAATTAAACCTTTACCACGGAGCCAAGAATACAAAATTAAATGAATTTGCATCACCTCTGTTTATTTTTATTTCTACTTTATTTCTATTATGTGTCTCGCTCCAACGTTTAATGTGTTAGTTCTTGGTTCGTGTTGTCACATTTTTGTCAAACTATTGCAAGTTTTCTGTTACTTTCTTTTCGCGTTTGCATCATTATCACAGTATTCCTACAACATCCGGATGCAGTAACAGTACACGCTCCATCTGCGGCGTTTCTGTAATTACACTATTTAAGATGACACGATCTATAAAACCCCACTGAAGAGCAGATCATACCGCAAATTAATCACACAGCCCTAGTTTCTAGTGACACATATTTCACCTCCAAAATAATTAAACGCGATCGTTTCTTTGGTACAAGTATCTCTGGATTTCCCACGAGATCAGGCGTGTGCTGCCGATGCGTGGGATTATGTACATACATGTGCACGGAGCTGTTTCATCTGCATCGGTTAACTGGCCGATCCCGCCCGCCATCATCTCGCCGCCATTATCTGCAGCCCCAGAGAAGAGCCTCCTGACAGACAGGGCCAGTGCAAACGTTGGAAAATAATTGGCCCCTACATTCTAATTCATCTGTAAAAGGGAGGCCTTGATTAAATTAGTCCTAATAGACATTATTTTGTACATGACTGCCTCGCCGCTGCTGTAACTGCGTCCCCCTACTCGCCTAACAAGCCCCCCAATTTACTATTGACATTAAGCCGGCTGACACGAGCCAATCACCAGGCCATTCATCGTTTGTCATCACAGCGAGGTTATGCTAATGCGGGCTAAAAGCACAAACTAAATGCACATTCTTTATGCCTGAGTCATCAGATTAACCTCGCCATCCCCTGCCCCCTCCCCTCCCTTATTTTAATAATGAAGAAATAAATAACGCTCTCTACACGCGTGACTCTGTCCGTCCGTCCTCTCCTGCTCGCCGTGAGCCAGCCAAGTCCGACCCCCCCCCCAACCCCACCTCACCCTGTGGTTAATTGGCTCAGTGGGCAAATTGCTCATAGAGTAAAGAAAAAGGAGAAAGGGGGTGGAAAAACTGGACAGCAGAGTCGTCCTCGCGGTCGTGGTTAATGTGTTTAGATGGAATGGGTTCAGGGCGAGTCGCAGCCGGCTGGTAAACATTTAAAAAACCTTCAGCGGCAAAGAGACAATTCACTTAAAAAACACAACGATTCTTTTCGGTAGGATCCGTCATTTGCTCCCGTTCATCATCCAGTTTAGCGTGTTTAACGCTGCAGAAATAAGAATGTAGGAAGAAAGCAAATCGACCAATTTCGTCATGTTTTGGTCAAATATTCCCGAATTTAAAAAAAACAAAAAAAAAAAAAACACATCTGCAAACTACAAAAGAGCTTTATCGGAGTAAAAAGTTGACAAATGTGAAAAACCGATGAAATTTGTGACCTTTGACCAACACCTCACAAAGAACTTTTATGAATGAATGAATGAACGAATATTTTTTCATTTCGGTTATGTACAAAACACAAACATATAAGAACATACAAGTTATACAATTGGGAACCGAAAAAGGAAGAAGCTGCGGCAAATAAAACAAAAACACAAATTAATCTGCATTCAGTTTAAGTCACTTCGAGATTATTTGACCTTTATCGTCCTTAAGAATTTGACGCATTAAAGCTTTTTTAAAACTCAACAACGAGCAACACGATTTCAATTCGTCATCCAGTTGATTCCATAACTTGACCCCAATAACAGGTTTATCACCTAAACCTCGAAATATCAATTCAGCATCGACCTGACCTACAGTAGTTTACAATGAACTGAAAATGTACAGGTTCCGTTGCACATTATATTTTTTTTTCTCTTTGCTCTAACGTATTATCTGCGTTTAAACATAACACAAACCCTGCAGGTTAAAGCGGAATAAAACCTATAATGTGAATTTTCACGCTAACGCCAGATCGAACTTTAACCAAGACTAAAGCTACAAACAAACCCAGAGGAATGTCAGGCTGAGGTTTGAAGAGGCGTAGGTGCATTATTTGCAGGTAAAATGTTATATTTTCCCAAGAAGAAATCTATATTTTCACAGTATTTTTGTTACAGCAGGTGAGGGCAGATGAAGAATAAAGCGAACTCTTAAAAAATAAACTTCCTGAATACATCTGCTGGAGACCAGAAGAGTCACTGAGTCAGTTCGGATGCTTTCCAAACTGATTTTGCATCATTTGGTTTTTCAGAACTCTGACTACGTTCTTAATTATTTCCAGTGGAATGAATGGGTCTGGATCTGGTGAATGTGTCCTCAAAGGGGCGGGGCATCGGGAACCCATGTGGCACAGAAGCAGGAAGTGAATCTTAAGTGAACTGTCGGATTCTTAAGGGTCTTTGCTTTAACCTTTAAAGTTCTGTCAGTGACTAAACATTACTAAAAACAAGTGAGAATTCTTTAACCCGATAACTGCAGATCCTGTTTTTTTTTTTGTATAAGTTCCAAATAAAGAAGAAAACTCAATATATACATGTGTATTTTTTCCTAAATATATCAGATTTTGCAGCATCGCCATGGTGACGGCAATCGAAGCTTTCTCAAAAACTCCGCTAACTTTTCATCGCTAAGGTCTTTAGTGTTTTGAGTAACATGGAATGCACGTCAGTTGCGGAAACCAGCATAAACTAGCATTACCGAGTTGACGTCATGTGAATAGGAACTTTATTTTTCGTAGTTCCTGGGATGCTGTATTACAGTGTCAACAGCACTAGGGGTCGCCAGTGAGCCATTTCGCAAAGGTCGTTCGCAATTTCAACAAACTTGCACGTTTGTGTCATTTTTTGCATGTTTTAGCCTCTGAATCCACGTGTGAGCCTTTTAGACTTCTTCTTCTTCTTCTTCTTCTACATCCTGTTGTCCACTTACTCCATTCCCGGTGTTTACCCATGTTGCACCTCTTCTCCTGCCCCTCCCCCGTCTTCTTCTGCTCTTTGTATCTGTGTAGCATCAGTGAAGCATTACGTTTCAGCTGAGAGATCACCTCCACCTCCTCCACCTCTGCACTCATTTACATCACCCTTCCTCCTCCTCCTCCTCTTCTTCTTCTTCTCCCTTTTCTTCGCCTTATTCTTCTTCGTCGTCTCCTTTTTCTTCCTCTTTTTCTTCTTCTCGTCTTTAATTATCTGTTTCTATCCGAGGGCAGCTAACGACCACTGAGAAAGTGCTAATTGATTTCAGCCTCTTCTCCTTGTCTTTCCTTTTTTTTTTTTCTCCCTTTTCTCTCCTGCTGAAAAAAATGAAAACCACGTTGGATTTTGGCTGAATTTAAAGGTGAATTTTTGCCTGAAACCGCCGCCGCCACCAGCAGAACGTGACAGTGATTTATCTTAAATGCGCATTAGGTCGGCAGTTAGCTGATGCTCTTATCCACGCTCTATCTATCTATCTATTAATCTATTAATTAGAGGGCTAATTAGGCCAGAAGAGAAGCCAGTGACACGGTGTCACTCTTAACCCTGATTCCTACCGCTCATTACCTCCAACACACTGTAATTAATGACGGCCTTTAACGCCAGCGTCTCGGCTCGTACATCTCAGCTCCTGAGCAGCTCAGTTCCCCATTTAACCCTTTTCTTCTATGAAAAAAAACAACCAAAAATGCTTTTTCCACTAGACTGTGCTTTAATTAAACCTTATCTTTGTGTCTTTTTGCACCATTTCTGTCTTTTTAGTTTAGTTTTTTGTCTCGTCTCATTTTCGTCTTTAACTGTTGTCTTTCTCTTTTTTTTTTCCTGTTGCATCTTCCAGTTTAAAAATAAAGCAACAAAATATTATGGCTTTAGTCTCAGACATTTCTGTAATTAATCAAGTCTTCTGCAGTTATTGCAATTTTTTTAAATAAAAAAAGGACTAGTATTCATCCAATTCAGCCGACAAAGTGCGATCAGATTGAAAGATAAAACCGTTACAGAATAATGACTCGAATAATGTTTCTCTTGGTTTGACTGAACGACTCAAAAAGGACAAAAATAAAAAAGAATAAAAAATTCAATAAAAAGGTTTAATCTGGTTTAAAATGATCTTGACTTTAAAATTCCAAAGGAAGGGTCTCAGTGAGTAGGAGGGGCGGGGCATTAGTAAGCGCTGACTACTTTTTTCTGGTTTTCCTTTTTTTTACTGATTCATTTGCCTTTGAGTTTTTGTTCCCTTTTAGCTTCTGTCATTTAAACCAACAGAATATTGGGCCGGAATCTTCATTTTTTCTTTATGTTTTTGGCTCATTTTTTGCTTCTCTGGGGTAGAGGATTATGGTGTGTGGTTGGTGGAATATGGTTAGCAGTGGTGTGGTTAGCAAGGTGTGGTTAGTGGGGTGTGGTTAGCATGGTCTAGTTAGTGGAGCGTGGTCTAGTTAGCAGGTCATGGCTAGCATGGTGTAGTCAGTGGGGTGTGATTAGCAGATCATGGTTAGCGTGGTCTAGTTAGTGGGGTGTGGTTAGCATGGTCTAGTTAGCAGTGGTGTGGTTAGCATGGTCTAGTTAGCAGTGGTGTGGTTAGCAGTGGTGTGGTTAGTGGGGTGTGATTAGCAGGGTGTGGTTAGCATGGTCTAGTTAGTGGAGCGTGGTCTAGTTAGCAGGTCATGGCTAGCATGGTGTAGTCAGTGGGGTGTGATTAGCAGATCATGGTTAGAGTGGTCTAGTTAGTGGGGTGTGGTTAGCATGGTCTGGTTAGCAGTGGTGTGGTTAGCGGGGTGTGATTAGCAGGGTGTGGTTAGTGTGGTCTAGTTAGTGGGTCATGGCTAGCATGGTGTAGTTAATGGAATGTGATTAGCAGATCATGGTTAGCATAGTCTAGTTAGTGGGGTGTGGTTAGCGTAGTCTAGTTAGTGGGGTGTGGTTAGCGTAGTCTAGGTAGTGGGGTGTGGTTAGCGTAGTCTAGTTAGTGGGTTGTGGTTAGCGTAGTCTAGTTAGTGGGGTGTGGTTAGCGTAGTCTAGGTAGTGGGGTGTGGTTAGCGTAGTCTAGTTAGTGGGGTGTGGTTAGCGTTGTCTAGTTAGTGGGGTGTGGTTAGCGTAGTCTAGTTAGTTGGGTGTGGTTAGCGTAGTCTAGTTAGTGGGGTGTGGTTAGCGTAGTCTAGTTAGCAGGGTATGATTAGCGGGGTGTGCTTAGCTCCGTGTTCTGGCTCTTTCTCGGGGTCGTGCGTGGTGAACCTTCACCCCCCTCAGTATCTGGGAGGACGTCCACTCGTCCAGTCGCTGCCTTAGTGTTTGACGACAGGAAACCGTGTACGTAAACACACCCGGACAAAGCGGGCGCTCATGGGTAACGTGCGCACAAACACACACAGGCACACAATGCGAGGCCGCTGACCTCAAACAACAGACAGGAAATCACGGCGCAGTGGGCCCGGTGTGAACGCCGCCCGCCCCGCCGTTTCCAACGGCGACGGGGACCCGACCCTGATGAAGCTGTCAATCATCGGGTCCGTCAGTGGAGACGAGGATTTGAACGAGTTAAAGTTGAAAGAGTTAAAGTTCATCTTTATATTTTAGATTTTTTTTGGTCATTTTCATGCATCTACGATCATCTGTTTGTACTTTCCTCCTGTTTTCTTTTCTTGTTGCATCGTGGAACTGTTTTTGTTTCGTCTTTTTACTTCACAGTTTTTGCTTTGTTGTGTCTTTTTTATCGTTTGTGTTTTTATTAGGGGTTTTTTTTACGGTATTTTCATCTTTTTGTGTCTTTTCCACTGTTTTCAGGGTTTTTTTGTCTTAGTTTTTGTCTTGTTGCATCACTTTCATCTTTAGCACCATCTTCTTTTCTTCTTCCTGTTCTTGTTTCTTGTTTCTTTTTGTACAGTTCTATGTGCTTTTAATCTATTCTTGTATTTTATTCTTTTATTTGTTTTTTCTTTTTTCTTCTGTACATCACTTTAGTCCACTGCGGTTGTTTTAAAGTGCTTTACAAATAAAGTCGGATTGGATTGTTTCATCTTCTAGCTTTTGCTTTGTGTCTTTTTTATCATTTGCCTTTTTAGTTTAGGTTTGTTTTTTGTTTTTTTTAGGGTATTTTCATCTTTTTCTGTCTTTTCCACTGTTCTCAGGGTTCTTTTGTCTTACTTTTTGTCGTGTTGCATCACTTTTGTCTTTAGCACCATTTTCTTTTCTTCTTCCTGTTCGTTTCATCTTGTTTTTGCGTTGTGGTGTCACCGTTTTCATCGTTACTTTTGTCTCGTATAATTTTCCTCTTTCACACCAATTTCTGTCTTGATTCTTTTGTCTTGTTTCGTCTTCGGCGCCATTTTTGTTTCATTGCGTCTTTTAGACCATTTTCACCTTTTTGTCTTGTTTTACACCGTTCTTGTCTTTTTTTGTTATTTTTGTCTCGTTGCATGGTTTTTATTTTTGTGTGTGTTTTACTTTAGTGTCGGCTGTGTGTGTGTGTGTGTGTGTGTGTGTGGGTCTGTGGTGGCGCTGCGTTGTGTTGCCACGGCGCTTGTGTGTCTCCTGTGGCTGGTGTGATGTTATCATTGAGTGTAACTGACTGACACACACTCCCCTCTGGGCCAGTGTCCACATATTAACTGTGTGTGTCTGTGCGTGTCTGTTTGTGTGCGTTTTCCTGTCACTTGCCATCTCATTGGGACCCCTGTTTAATTATCTACCCAGCATGCCTCGGTGCTGCGGCGTCTAATGGGATGTGAAAAGACACACACATTAACAGAACGGAATGCGAGTGTGTGCGTTCAGCGGCACATGTTAACGCAAACTGTCACACAAACACACAAACACACACTGTGGTTAATTAGTGCAATTAGCCTCCACGCTGCTCGCCGTGACACACACAAACACACAACGAGGACATTCGCCGTGTCATCGAATGTTCGTCAAACGTCGGTCTGAAAGGGCACGGTGGTGACCAAAACCGAGCTAAAAGGACAGCGCGTTCGCCGAGTTCATTCGTTTGAGCTTTGTGTAATTACGTTAGAATTAGAAGACGCAGGGACTTGTGGTGCGTTCAGGTGCACCTCGGAAACTTTTACATCATTTTCATCTTTATTTCGTTGTTGCATCTTTTAAGTCATTTTTCGGTTGTTTTTATTTTGTGTCTTTTACTTTTTTTGTTACATGCTTTTTTTTTTTTACGTCGCAATCATCCCGTTGACTCGTGTTTTGCACCGTTTTTAACTCGCGTCTTTTTTTTTTTTTTTTTTTTTGCTTTTTCGCCTTTTATGTTGTTATCGTCTTGTTTGATCTTTTTGCACATTTTCTTCTTTTTGCACCTTTCTTGCTTGTTTCTCATCTTTTACGTCGTTTTCATCTTTCAGTCACGTTCGTCATTTTCTTGGTTTTCATCTCCTGTGTTTTGTCTTTTCCGTTTTGCTGCATCTTTTTGCTTTTTCCATCTTCTGTCTCGTGCGTCTCTTGCGTCTTTTTCGTCTTGTTCTGTCATTTCCACCTTGTGTCATCTTTCAGCCTTTTCCGTCTCGTTTCGTCTTTTCCGTTTTGGTTTGTTTTCTCCATCGTTTCTGTCTTTTTTGTCTTTCGTCCTTTCTGTCTTGTCGCGTCTTTCTCCATCTTTTCGTCTTTCGGTCTTCCGTTTCATCTTCTCCATCTTTTCATCTCTTCCGTCTTTTTTCTCTTTTATCTTTTCTGTCTTGTGTCTTTTACATCTTTTTTTTATCTTGTTCTGTCTTTTCCATCCTCTCTGTCTCATGTCTTTTCTATCTTGTTGCGTCTTTTCCGTCTTTAGGTCTCATCCGTTTTGTTTCGTCTTCTCCATCTTTTCATCTCTTCCGTCTTTTTTGTCTTTTATCTTTTCCATCTTGTCTCATCTTTTCCATCCTCTGTCTTGTGTCTTTTTCGTCTTTTCCATCTTTTTTGTCTGGCTCCATTTTTTCCATCTTTTCCTCTTTTGGTCTTTTCCGTCTTTTCGTCCTTAGGTCTCCTCTGTTTTGTTTCGTCTTCTCCATCTTTTCATCTCTTCCATCTTTTTTGTCTTTTATCTTTTCCGTATTGTTCCGTCTTTAGGTCTTTTCCGTCTTGTTTTATCTTTTCCGTTTTTTCCATCCTTTCTGTCTTGTGTCTTTTCCGTCTTTTTTGTCTTGTTCCATCTTTTCGTCTTTAGGTCTTTTCCGTCTTGTTTTATCTTTTCCGTCTTTTCTGTCCTCCGTCTCCGTTCCCTCCGGGCCGGTCCAACACCTCCGGGCCCTTAGCAACTCGGGCGTCAGAGGAAGGCATGCGTTTCCTGGGTTCAGAGGCCTTCCATTTCCTCCCGGTCTTGTGCAGGACAGAAGGCCAGAACCCCGCTGAGCGCACACAGACACACAACGCCGCGCCGACACACAACCCCGCGCAGACACACACACAGCGACACCTCCAGGCTTTGTCCGGAGGCCGTGGGCCGTGGTGTGGTGCCCGGCCTCCCCGCTCTGACCCTGGGCTCGGCAGGAAGGGGAGGAGCCCCCGGGACATTCCGCCATGCTAGCCACGGCCACACCCACAACGCAACACAACGCACACATGGATACGACACACAAACCGCACACACTCAGCGGTCTCCAGGAAGAGACTTAATGAGATTCCACTCATTCCCACACTCAAACTCTGTGTTTCTGTGTCTTTGACAAATACCATCGCATCAACTCGGAAACGGTGCAGTTTTTTAACGCTAAATGCTAACAGTTAGCTTGTGTTAGCGCCACCAGTGCGACTTGGATGAATCCAACTTGGAAATAGTGAATTAAAATCTGAAACCAAGTGGAAACCACAAATCCTCAGGTTTTCCAAACAGAGAATTGACGGCGGTCTGATTGTTTTGAATTTTGTCTCTTTTGTTCGCGTTGCATTATTTTTTTTTTTTTTTTTCTTCTGTGTTTAGTCTCACCTCTGTTGTGTAGTTTTTGTTTTTTTGCATTTGTTACACAATGTACTGCCATGTTTATCTTGTTGCATCATTTACATAATTGTTTGTTCTTGTGGTTTTTTTGTGTCGAATAATTTTTCGTGTGACATCGTTTTCGGAATTTTGCTTTTTTTGTCGCTCATGTCATTTTTATCAAGTTCCATCTTTTACCTTATTTTCATCCTGTTGCGCCTTTTACCTTTTTTTTCACGTTGTTGCGTTTTTCACCTTTTCTCCGTCTTGTTGGATCTTTTACCTCATTTCCACTTGCAATCACAGTGTAGACATGTGTTGAAGTGCAGTTTCCTGCCTCCTCCTGTTTAGTTAAGGGGGGTGGGGGTATTGAGCTGTACCCCCCCTTTTCCCCCCGGACTTGTCTTACTGATCCTGGACTAATCCCAACAGGCTGAATGAGTCGGTGTTTACTCGGGGGGGATTAGTGCAGATTAGAGCGATCCAAACTGTGGATTAAACACATGGACACTTCATGGACCACAATGGAGTCCACATCCACCACCGTCCACAAACGTGTCTTATTTTACACCCGGGGACCAGGATGGAGGGGTGTTATAATCCGCAATGATACAGGCTTGTAACACACAGGGACTTCAGGTGCGTTCAGGTGCACCTCAGAAGCACTCAACTATGGCATTAGAGATGCTGTGATGCCAGTGTTTCAGACTTTTATGGTTTGTTTTGACATATTTTAATGACTTGTTGCATTTTCTTTGTTGCCTTTTAGCATCTTTTTTTTTTTTATAATTTTCATCTTGCATTATTTGCATTTTTTACTTAATTTACCTAGTTTTCACTCAATTTTTGTTGTTTTTTTCCACATTCTTTTTTGCTTCTTGCATCTTTTGTATTCTTTTTGTTGTAAATCTCACATTATTTTCTCTTTTCTTGGCATCTTTTGCATTTTTCCAACATTTTTTTTTCCTTTGTGTTTTTGGTGCATTCTTTAACATCTTTTTGGTTGAATATCTTAAATCATTTTGTCATTTCATTTTATGTCATGTTTGTTGCATTTTTTATCACCTCTTTTATTTCATTTTTAAATAACTTACAACCACAAATAACCATTTAGATTCTTGAGTAATATCTAGACATTTACTGTGATTTAATACATTTTTTATTATTAGTTTCATAAATTCTTTTCCTTAGCTTGTGAAGTTGAAACAATATTGAATATTGACTGATACAGTGTTTTATCTTCCACTTTAATTTACATTTTACAAATTATTTGCACAATGCTCTTTAACAACAGGTCCCTGAATGCATCATTGGATAGTTACATATTGTTTTCTGCAGTTTTTTTTTTTAAATATTTTGATATTAATTTATTGTGTCTTTTACCTTTTTTGTCTAGTTTCATCTTTTCCCTCATTTTCATCTACTTATTATTTAGATTTTGCAAAATTATTTGCACAATCCTCTTTTACAAGTCCCTGAATGCATCATTTGATCATTTTGACATCATTTTATTGCAGTTTTTTAATATTCAAATACAAATGTGTGAATTAGGATGTTTTTAGTTTCACCGTCACAGACCAGTTATTAGAGTTCAAATACAGACTTTATGTTTATGTCCTGGTTTGATTCTGTTTGTTGTTTAAAACAGTAAAAGTCGATGGTTTCCTTGACGAAGCGTCCGTGGTCGTCTAACCTACGCCGTTCTACTTCCTGTTTCAGGGAGGAGCGTGAGCGTTGGATCCGGGCCAAGTACGAGCAGCGTCTGTTCGTGGCGTCATTGCCGGGCGTCGACCTCCCTCTGGGGCAGCAGCTGCTGAGGGCGGCGGCCGACGAGGACGTCCGCACCGTGGTCCTGCTGCTCGCCCACGGCAACCGGCAACAGGTCAACGAGACCTGTGGCGACGGAGATGGACGCAACGCGCTGCACCTCGCCAGCCGCAAAGGCAACGTGGTCATCACACAGTTGCTGATCTGGGTAAGACCTGGACCTGGACCTGGACCTGGACCTGGACCTGGACCTGGACCTGGACCTGGACCAGGACTGAGACATAGACCTAGACCTGGAACTGGACAGAGATTGTGACCTTGTCTTAGCTCTGGACCTGGACCGGGACCTGGATTTAAATCTAGACCTGGACCTGGACCGAGACTTGGACTAGAACCTGGGCCTAAGCTTGGGCCTGGACTTAGATCTAGAACAGAATCGGAACGGGCATCTGTTTTGTTTTGTTTTGTTTTGTTTAATATAGTTTTGTCTTTAATTTTATTTTTTATTCTCTTGTTTTGCATCTTTTACATCATTTTTTTCCATTTAAAATTTTTTTTTGTCATTTTCTTTTCTTTTTGTTTTTGCATGTTTCACTTAAGTTTTCTGTTATTGTGTCATTTTTGTTGCATCTTTTACGTTATTTCTGTTACGGCTTTTATGATATTTTCGTCTCATTTTGCGTCTTCTATCACATGTTCAGTTTTGTATCATTGTGTTTCCATTTGTTTGTTGTTTAACATGTTACATATCGTACGGTTCAGTGAAACAGAGGTGGAGTTTCTTAAAAGCGTCACCATGGTGACCACATGGTCTTTCTGTTTGTTGATGTGATGATGAAACTGACTCCTGATGATCCACTGACTTGTGTTTGTGCGTCCTCAGTACGGCGTGGACCTGATGGCGAGGGACGCCCACGGTAACAGTGCAATGGCGTACGCCCGTCAGGCCAACAGTCAGGAGTGCGTGGATACGTTGGCGCAGTACGGTTGCCCCGACGACCGCTTCCCCCTCATGGCAACGCCCAACCTGTCGCGGCGCAACACCAACCGCAACAACAGCTGCAGCAGCACTGGCAGCGCAGCGGCGCTCATCTGACGGTGCCGCCCTCGAACGCACCACCTGGGAGAATCCACGACCACCACTACCTGTTAAGACTCCAAGTCCCGCCCACCTGACCTGGCACCCGTCGCCGCCACTCACTCACTGAATCCCTCACCTGAGGTTACGGGCGCTGCGTCCGTGGGAGGAAAAAAAACAGGAAGAACACCCAAAGCATGCTGGGAAACGTGGTCCACAATCACCTGAGCTGCAGTTTTGACTGTAATCTGGGAGTAATCACGTGACTTGTGTCAGCGAATGGCGCTCGTCGTACCTCATCGCACATGTTAACACTACACGGCCAGTTCCCACGCCATCATCATCATTTAGCAGCCAATCAGAGCCCCCGACCCGCTTCCCGCCAAAACATATCGACACAAATGGACACAAGACAAAGGAAACTGAGTCGAGTGGATTTAGGAGGCGGAGTCAGGATCACATGACACAAACATCAGCAGCAGCAGCGTCGCCTATTTTTATTTTACTCCTTTACACATTTTTTTTTATGTGAAAAATACGTCGACGTAGAGGAAAAAAATGCTATCGATGAGTTGTTAGCGGTGACAGTGTGATAGTTCGCATGTGTAGACATTTTTGAAGTTAATTTAAGGCGTTTTCCTGGATTGTGTATATTTTATCTCCATGTGCATTGCTGGACCAATGGTAGTAAATATCACAACGGGGAGGGGAGGGGCTTTGTTTGTTTTTTTTTGGGTGGGGGGGGTTCGGTGTAAAAAGTCGTTAATTGTACAGAAGCTCTCGCCAGGCTCAGGGACCGGAGACTGTCCATCATCACCGCCATGTTGTCTTTTACCCCAAGAGCAAAGAATTCTGGGTAGAACTCGTCTCAACTTCAGTGGATTTGGACGTTTGAAGATAGAACTGAAATGTCGCTGATTTTAGGGCTGGATGGTAGATTTGAGGATTTTACGACTTCCGACCAAAAACCCAATGAGAGTCAGGTTATTGGACTGGAAGTAGAATATTTATCAATAAATAAATAAGTAAAATAATGAGCGATGTTTGGCCATTTTCGTGAAAAAATCCTATTGTATTTCAACAGTTTTTTATTTGAGTCCATCCAAAACTAAATAAAGACAAGATGCTACTAAGAAAAGTAACCTCCAGATACAGTGTTTATTGGGTTTGTTGGCGATGAATCGTGTAAATGTAGGATTGTGTGTTTGCTACCATCCAGCCTGGACTTGGGTCCAATCGAAGGCGTCGTAAACCTGGTTCTGAACCGACGTCCTGGTCCAATGAGGTCTGAGACGATTCAAAGGTTTTTATTAAAAATGGAAACCATGAGGAGCCACGAGGAGCTAAAAGGGAAACGGATGTTTTCACGAAAATCTGTGGATTCAGAAAATGTTCTCGCAGATTTTCCTGTTTTATGTTTTTTACGTTTTAAAGGGGAATCGATGTAAAATATTTGTTTCACAGCCAAACATCCAATCAGACAGTCTCTCTGATCTGCTCAGCGAATCACTACGAAGGGCTTCTTCTTCTCTGGTCGTGTAAATAACGTCCTCGCTCTCTTTGGAAGGTGGCGTCTTGTAAATTAGCGAACAGGAAGTCCTAGCTTGACGAGTGGAAGTGATTGTTTTTTAATCTTGAATCCGTTCAGCGCAGAAAGTTAACGTTAGCGAGTAGTGTCCGAAACCAGTGATTCTGCAACGTTAACTCAAACCAACAGCATTTTGGGATCGGAATTTGCACAATTACGACCCAAAAATCTAGAGCATTCTCAAAATGACAGCATTAAATATCTCAATATGGATCCAAATCCAGGCCAAGAGTTAGTAAAGTGAACGAAGAGTTAAAGTTTACGATTAAATATTGAACTTTGGAAACTGAATTCAAAGACAATCTGTAATTCCAACTGAACAATTAAAATGTTAAAAACAAAAAAAATACGACAGTAATTAGGCTAAAAAAATGTTTTGTTTTTTTTCCTTTAGTCTTGAGCGAAAATGTAAGAAACCAGGAGTTTTTGTGATTTTTGACCCATGGCAAAAAATTGTACGTTACAGCATTATAAACTGATATTATTCTAGAACAACTTCAAATATGAAATACATTTATAAAACTCAAAACTAAATGTATAACTTCCTTTTTCTGGCGTTGTTTGTTAATCAAATTGGCAAAACGGGCCCAGATTTTAAAACTACTTTAAACTTAACGTAAAAAGGTCAAAAATATTTTCAAACAGCCACAGCTAGCAAACCCAGCTAGCATAGCAGCTAGAAGAAGGGTAGCCTCACTTTTCAAGGTAACTACTATACTTATTTTACTTTACTGTA
Organism: Apogon hyalosoma; assembly: GCA_037367295.1. Taxonomy (NCBI): domain Eukaryota; kingdom Metazoa; phylum Chordata; class Actinopteri; order Kurtiformes; family Apogonidae; genus Apogon; species Apogon hyalosoma. The sequence goes on from JAPQRP010000014.1 coordinate 1,182,886, forward strand.
GCTAACATTAGCATAGTAGCACTTTTTCAGCCTGCTAGCTAGCTATTTGTACTTTAACCGGTAAAATGTATTTGCACTACTCTTTTTAAGCAATAAGAAACCCACGTGAAATGTTTAAAGACATGTAATCACTGTTTACAACCAGCAATTATTGAGCTAAATGCAGCTAATGGAACAAACATGCTGACAATGGGCGGAGCCACTTAGCAATGAAAGCTAGCATGAAACAACTTAGCATAGCATCAATATCTTGGGTAGTCTACCAGTCAAAACTTATCAAGGAAGTGGAAAATGTTTGAAACAGTCACAGCTAGCGAGCTCAGTTAGCATTACAGCATAGCATCACTTTTTAAGTTAAGCACTGTAAAAACTTGGTACTATCTAGGTTTGAAAATAAATGACGAATGCAAATTGCTACGCTTTACTGTCGCTGATGGTGAAAACAGTTGTTTGTGGCGTTTTGTGTCAACATCAGTGAAATAAAACATGAGCTTTTGTGTTTTAAAAATGGATATTATAGCAGTATAAACTTACATTATTCAGAATAACCTCAAGTATTAAATACATATGTATAAAAGTCAAAAATAAAGGTATTTCTGTCATTTGTTAATCATATTAGCAAAACAATTGGCCCAGATTTGGATCCTGGATAAAAGATTTATTATCGTGACATTGATATCAAAAATTTTCCTCTGAGTAAAGATTTCACATCCAAAACGCTAAAGTACAAGTAGAATCAGAGCCAAAATGTTCCCAAATAATCACAAGTTACACTATTTCGAGGTCCGTCTTCTGGAAAATGAGTCTTAACGTTAGCGTCGTGGAACCACTGGTGAGGACGAACCTGAATGTCGCAGTAGGTCTGTTTGAATTCCACTAAAGCCGGAATGAAAAGAAGCTCGTTCCACCTCATACATTTGATGGTTTTTACCGTAAACGCCTCATCTCGCCGTCCGTCCCGTTTCCTCGCCCACGTAAACGTCGCTGCAGAGGTTGAGGACCGAGAATCCGAGCAATATTCACTATTCACCATCACATCATATCTTTATACTCTAATGTCGCTGCAATACGAGTAAATACCTACGAGAATAAGAAAATGAACACTACAACTTCCTGTTTTCTATGCCTTTACTTTCTTCTACTTGCGTCCTTGTTTTCCCTGGAAGTCGTCTGACGATGGTGTTGAATTTATCCAAGAGGTTTGACCGCAACCTCTGTCTAAGTGTCACTTTTATTTGTTTTGGTGTTTTTATTTCCACGTCCTTTTACTTATGACGAGAATGCACTAAATCTGCTTCAGCTTATGCGTCTTACTCCGCCTCTTGCCCTAATTTTCTTCAGAATTTTCTCAATAACCGACATATGCCTCTTTATTTTAGTGACCTCTGCCTGTTTCCTCTAAAGTGATGCTTTTAAGGTTTTAATACTTCGAACCAGTCAGTTCAGTTTAGCTTATCATAACATAGCTTCAGAAAAGACCGAAAATGTTGCAAAAATCAAAATGTGAAACTCCAGTACAGTTAAAGCTTGGTACTATCTGGTTTTATTTGTTTTGAGGCACGAAAAGTTTCCTTACTGTGGCTAACGTTAGCATGGCAATACTCTTTCAGCCTGCTAGCTAGGTAGTTTTGTATTCTAACTGGTAAAATTTATTTGTGCTACCGTGTTTTTAATCAATAGGAAACCCGTGTAAAACATTTAACAATGTATAATCACTATCCACAGCTAGCAATTACTGTGCTAAACTTGGCCAATGGAAAAACATGCTACATATTTGCTGAGTCACAAGAAACAACTTAGCATCATTATTTGGGCATGCTACCAGTCAAAACTACTTTAAACGTAACATAAAAAGATGGAAAATGTTTGGAAACAGCCACAGCTAGCAAACTCATTTAGCATTGCAGCGTAGCATCACTTTTTAAGTTAACAAGTACAGTAAAAACTTGGTACTATCTAGTTTTAAATATACATAGGCACAGAAAAATTGTGAATTGCTAAGCCTTACTGTCGCTAACTGTGAAAACATTAGCACTGCACCAAACTTTAACCTGAAAGCTACCTATATGTAGTTTATGCTAAAATCACTTCTGCTGCTGCACTTCTTTCAGCGAGAAAGCCAACCTGAATTATTTTAAAAATGTGAGAAGCTCCAGTCACAACTTGCAATTAGTAAGCTAACAAAAAAAACATGCTAACAAAACAGCTGTGTCACTTAGCGATGAAAGGAACTCTGCTAGCAAGAAACACATTAGCATAACAGCATTAGATGAACTGTGTTTACTGCTAAAAACATTAAACTGGCAGAAAGGGGTGGAAAACGTTTTAAAACATGCTGTGAATGATCAACCACTGCTACCAAACCCAGTTAGCATAACACAGTTCAAAAGCTAAAGCGTAGTGTAGCTTATTTAAGTTCAGTCTAGTAAAACCACGGTACCATCTGGTTTGAAACGTGTAGGCATGTAGTTAGCACTGTAGTTAACAGTGAAAATGTTAGCATGGCAGCGCTGGTGTAGCCTGCTAGTTAGCCGTTCATGCTTCTCTAGTTAAATCTGGTTGTAGACCTTCTGCTGTGTTTTCCTCTGCAAGAACGTCATCATTGAATATTTAAAAGGTATGTGAGAGCTTGCAGTTACTTAGCTAATAAAAGAACGCTGCTGACTCCAGCTAGCAAGAAACAAATTAGCAAAGCAACAGTATGTGGGTGTATAATTGAAGTAAAAACTGAATATATAAAGGTATAAATAAATAAATGTTGTCAACTACAGCTAGCAAACACAGTTAGCATCGCTCAGGCTCAAAAAGCTAAAACAATATTCAATCTGCTACGTTTACATTTTTTGTGCTTTTGGGATTTTTTTTTGTTTTTATTTTCAATAAAACAGATGCTTCTTTTCACATAAAAATGTTTAAGGGATTTGTTTTAATTTCAACTTTTTTGATCAACCTGGGAATCCGACATGTCTTTATTTAAAACCTTAGGAGGCGCTAAATGCTTCCGACGTCTGTGCTGAAGTTGGGCGCCAATCCCGCCCTAAATCCTCCGTTTTATCGTAAAACACGCTAGGACGTAACACGTGCCTCCGAACCCGCCTGCTTGTAGGACAGTAACACTGACGTACGAGGGGACACTCTGCGTGAAACCTGTGACTGATCGCGGAGCCCCGCCCTTACGTGGACGCGGTGGCTGTTGCCGTGGTTTCGGCTTGCGTGTTTGTCTTGCGTTAACTCGTGTAGCCTTTACCTCCAACCTGCATTATTTATGAACACACCCTGCGGTTACCTGTCAGGAAAGAAGACTCCGCCCCCTTAAGCCTACCTTTTTGCATTTTCTCCGCCCCCTACAGTCCATCCGTGTTTTATTATTATGATTTATCATCAATTATTGTTGATATTGTCATTGTTATTCTAATTATTATTATTATTATTGTTATTAAATTTTGTTTGTACAGTACTGTTGTTGAAATATTCGACCTAATACAGAGTCTTCTACTGTAATGTGTCTCTTTTCAATAAAGATGAGAATAATACTTCTTAATACAAACTCATGTGTCGATGCCGTTTTCATTTCATTAGGTGATTATTTTTTTTACACCTTTTGTGTCCACAACATTTAGATGATTTCAGCGACAAAAAAATTTACAAAAATGACAAAAACATAAAAGATAAACTGACAAAAAACAAAGTAAAAAGATACAACAGGATGAAAAAGACGTGGTGATGCAACAGAAAAGGGACCAAAAAACAGAAGACAAAGACTAAATATGATAAGTACAAAAAATAAAAATGAAGGTACAGATGAAATGATGAAATATAAAAAATCTAAATGTAGAAGTTTTAACAAGATGAAAATATAAAAGTTAACACAAAATGAAGACCCAATTTGAAATGAAAAAACATTAAAGACACAATAACATGAAAAAGTTTAAACAAAATCATGTAAAAAAAACAATTACAAGTGAAAAATAACTAACTGAAAACTATAAAACAAAAACGACATGAGACGAAAACAATGTAAATGGTCAGAAAAATGTTGACAAAGAAGATGAAACAAAAAAGTAAAAAAAAAAGATGTAAAAAAAAATAAAGTGATGTAGAAGTTGGAAGAAAATAGAAACTATTTAAAAGATGAAATAATGGGTTTGTTTTTGTTGAATCTGGTTCATTTTCTTGTTTTAACAAAAGGAAACAAACGGGAAAAAGTGTCAGAACGATGCAGAAAACCTCGGCTCGATCTAATGTAAGGATGAAGGAGGTGGGGGGGTTCGGTGTCGCAGTGACACCCCCACACACCCCCACCCCCAGGGCCTCATTTATCAACCGAGCGCGACGGCCCAGCTTGATTACAATTTGCAAAAAAATTCATTAGTCGCTCCCTCTGATTGAAGCTCCAGGTTTTATCCACATTTACAGGAAAACTATCAAACACCGACGGAATTTAACCAGAACATGGAATAAATGAACAGACGCGACATTTACCAGAATCAGAACAAAACCCAGAAACCACAGATGGAAAGAACCACCCACTTCCCACAAAAAGACCAGATTCTGATCAAATCAGTGCATGTTTTTCTCCTGGGAATCTACTGCTAATCAATTACAACATGATTAAACATTTGACTGAGTGAATGTTTTTTGTTTTGTTTTTTTAATACATTATTTTTTATATTTGTGTGATTTCATTTCATACTGAATTTTAGCCAGTTAGCTCCCTAGCTAACACTGGCTATGTTCCCATGCTAATATTAGCTCAAAGCATTTGAATTTCCCCCCTTGGATCAATCAAGTAGAATCTTATCGAGTATAGAAGGAAGTCATTATGAAGTCAAGTGTCATTAGCTCACTAGCTAATATTAACAGTGGTTATAGTTAGCTGCCTAGCTAATGTTAAGTCAAATAAAGAGTAACTTATTTGATACAGTTCTTTTAAGGTGATAAAAAAAATCTGCTGCTAAACTTTACTGTGATTAGTTCACTTGCTAACATTAGCTATGTTTAGCTTCCTTGCTAAAATCAGGCAAAGCAAACATCAAACACAAGTCTATGTCGAAGAAAATAGAAGCAAGTCATTAAAAGTTGGTATGATTAGCTTAATAGCTAACATTAGCTCTTATTTGCAAATTAGCATTTGTAATGGCTATAGTTAGCTTCCTAGCTAATATTAAGCTGAAGAAAAGAGTAAATTATGAAATATAGCTAATGTTAGGTGATAAGTGTGATTAGCTCACTAGCTAACATTAGCTAGATTTAGCTCTCCGGCTAATATCAGACAAATAAAGTATATTTACACAGTGCATTAAAAAAAGTGCCAAACAAGCATCAAACACACGTCTGTCAAAGAAAATAGAAATGAAACTGTTCTACAGAAAACTAGCTTTGTGAAGTAGCAGCACGTGGAGCTAATGCGACGCAGGACTGACGAGAAAATAAAAAGTCACTGAATGACGTGGAATTTATTCATGATGAGCTTTTATTGTGTTGTTTTTATTCGTCCAATCAGGTACAAGCTCAGCTATGACACTTCTGCACGTGCTCAGTGGGTTTGTTGCTCCTCAGAGGTTTTGAGGCGAAAATCATGGATAAAAAAAATGAACATGAGTGGACAGAGAATGTGTTACACTTTTTAAAAAAAAAAGTTTATATATGAAAATTATTGGAATAAATTAAAATACATTCGTCCACAAACCTGTATTTTCATCATTTTAACTGAACTTTATTATTCTGATTAAATTAAATGTTATGAGTAAAATAGGCCTTTTTTGTGACATTGTCATATTTCATGTTGTTTTTGTCATTTTCTGCCTGATTTAATTTTTTTTATCACTTGTTTTAGACTCTGTGAGGAAATAAAATTGTACTTTTTCATTTTTTTTTTTTTTTAAACTGTAAAATAATCTTTATTTCTTGCCTTAAAAACAGGCGGATTTCGGGCTGAGGTCCGGTCCACTAGACCCCGGTCTCCCCTGCGGCGCTTCTGCGCAGGTGTGGTTGATTTCACTGATAAAACAAACATTTCCAACGCGAATAAAACTCAAACGTGTTTTTATTCCACGTTTTAACTGAAATGAGCAAAAGACGCGACGGGAGGCGGATTTTCCAGGTATTTATCTTGACTTTTCTGTAACTTGTGTGTATTTTATTTGTAAAATGACCGCAATTTGCGTCGAAACCGTTTGTTTTCCTCATTAAAATGTCCCCAAATAATCTAGTTAAAAAATAACTTTACCGGATTAAATGGTGCCTTTTCTTTGGTTAAACGTCACATTTAAGCTCCGTATATTTTAAATAAATAGTTTAATTGTTGTTTCGGGTTAAAATCGACCAAAACTTCCATATAAAGTTGAGTTTTCGGATGGTTTGATGGTAAATCCACTGAGTCTGCAAAGAAAAAGAGGAAGCTGTTCTCGTCTGTTTCAGCTTTTAATTGACACTTGTAATATCAGCTTCAACTCCAGGGAATGTTAGTTACCTTTTGCACATTTTATATAAATAAATTAGCAGCGTCTTTGTCCAAAAAAAAATAATAATAAAAATAAAATAAAAAATAAGAAAAAGAAACATGAGACGAAGCCACAGTTCGACCCAGAGTCACAGATGAGATGAGGTGTCCACAATCACGTCCGCAGTTTGGTCCCGTGGGTTTGTGTGTGTGTTTATTTATTTACATGGGGGGGGGGTCATCTTCATCCTCCTCATCCTCAGCGCGTCCTCATCCGCCTCTTTACGCACAAACTCACCGCGGCTCGTGTTGAATTACGCGCAAAATACAAATCAGTCTGAACATGTGGATGAAAGGTTCTGTTCGGTGGTTTTTAAATGTTTCCAAACGGATTTTAAATACGTTTGAAGTTTGATTTAAAAAAAAAAAAAAAAGTTAAAATGTCTGAAACTCGTGGGATTTTAATTTTAAATCAAACCGTGATTTTATTTATTGTCAGTGTTGATGAAAATGTTCCCGAAGCGACAAAAATAAATCATAAATATTCGTGTAACGACCAGGTTTGATCAGTCCAGTGTCCGGTTCGGGATCAGACCCGGTTCTGCTCCGGGTTCCGGTTCCGCGTCTTGGAACAAAACCGGATTCTTTTGTTCGGTCAAAGAGGTGATTGAAACCGGAAGGAAACGCGTCAACACGAGCCTCAGTCTGACCCGGTCCGACCCGGTTCGGCCCGGTCTACGGCCGGGCCTGCTCCATCTGCTGGTGCTGACTCCGGATGGCGAAGCGGCTCACGTGCACCGGGATGGGGACCACTATCTTGGGGTTCCGTGACGGCTCCCCGGACTTGTTGTTGACGTTCCCGGCTTTGACCCGTTTCCACTTCGCGCGCCGGTTCTGGAACCAGATCTTCACCTGCACTTCGCTCAGCTTCAGCGCATGCGCGATCTGGGAGCGCTCGGTCAGGGACAGGTACTTCTTGCAGTGGAACTCCTTCTCCAGCTCCAGCAGCTGTTCGCTGGTGAACGCCGTCCGCCGCCGCCGGTTCTTCCCGCCTCCGCCGCCGCCGCCGGTGCCTCCCCCACCCGCGGAGGAACCCCCGGTGCCGTGCAGGTGGGGGCCGTCGTCCAGGCCCCCCCCGTCCGCGTCCTCCTTGTGGCACGTGGAGGTCAGGTTGTCGTCGGAGCTGTAGTCCAGGTCACTGTCCATGGAGAAGGACTCGTCCTTCCGGCCGCAGTCGTCGTCCTTCGGGTCCTCCTTACCGAGTCTGACTGGAGGGAACAGAACCAGAACCGGCACGTGAGCACCAGAACCCCAGACCCAGACCCAGCACATGAGGATTCAAGTGTCTAAACCGAACTCCTCAGACCTGCTTCCTTTTGCTTTAGTTTTTGTTTTTTTTCATCATTTAATCCGTCTCCTCTTCACTTTTTTTTTTTTTTCTCTTTAAATTACACGCACCCCCATCTTCATCTTCATCATTTTCTAAAGTTACATTTGTTGTAAATTTCGCGTCATTTTCCAAAACTGTTTCAACCCTTTTCTTCATCTCCTTCTTTAATTAAAAAAAAAACCCCTCATCACTGACACTTATCCTTATAGTTAATTTATTTTCTGTAAAAGTTAAAATATGGATCCGATTTTTATTTCAAATGATTTCCTTTCGTTTCCAAAATCTCTCTCGTGTTCAGGCTTCATTAATATTACTTGGTGCCCCCCCCAAAAAAAAAAATAAATTAACATTAATGTTTTTAATGAATTAATTTAATCATTAGCCTCGTGTTGTGTTTTTTGTCATAAATAAATTGGTTGAAATCTTAAAACTCAACACAAATCACCGGAGTTCGTGTTTTCAACTTCTGTAAATTAAAGATTCGTTGTGATGTGAGTGAATTAAAGGTGTGTGTGTGTGTGTGTGTGTGTGTGTGGGGGGGGGTGTTCCTGTGTCTCGTGTCAATATCTATCATCAGCTCAGTGTCCGGATAACCGCGGAAAGCACGCGCTCTTCAGGGATTTATTTTTTCACGCGTAATTACGCACGGAGGCCCCGAGTCCGCGAGCGGAGAGGATCCGCCGGTGTCGCGTTGAATCCTGGGTCAAGACCCAACAGACACACGCTCCAGTTCTGGTCCAAAAACCACAACCCGGGCCTGTCCTCCGCGGACGACGCGTGGGTTAATTTTACTGAGAATATCACGAAAGAATCCGTTTAACGGAAACAAAACTGTTTAACTCCGTGATTTATTTCCTTTAAAGAAAATGTCATTTGCAGAAAATTAAAGTTTAATCAAATCCATGAGTCTAAACAGTTTTCAGTTATTTTTGACAATAATTCAAGTGAAGGGAGTGAAAAGAAAAAACACCTGACATGAAAAGCAGAAATATTCCAATCAGTTCATTTAACTTTGAAATAAATGACAATAAACGGATCAATTAAAAACGTGTAAATTATTTTTATACGGATTTAAAACTGTAAAAATGGACCAAAACGAAACTTTAACTGAATCTTTGACTTTTTCTCTTTAAACAGAGTAAAATAATTCAGACATTTGTCACATTTTAGTGTCTGCTTTTTAACGTTAGAACACAAAGTCACGTGTCAAATCGGTGCATTTCAGGCCCGGTTAAACCGAGCGCAACCACCGGTTCTGTCCCGGCTCGTGCTTTGTTTCGGACCTACCTGTGGACGTGTGCACCGGCGTGTCCGTGTCGTGGAACGCCTGCAGCGCCGCGGAGCTCTTCCCGTCCTCCGCCTCCAGCCGCAGCTCCGCGTGCAGCGCCTGCGAGCCGAACTTCCTGGCGGCGTCCTGGTGCTGCTGGGACGGGGAGAACCCACCGGGCAGCGACGCCATGAGCGTGGAGGTGAGCGCCATGCCTCCCGTCAGCCCCTGCGCCAGGCCGGAGCAGAAGCCGCCCTGCAGGCCGGGGATCTGCGGGTGCGCGGGGTGTCCGGCCGGGAGCGCCTGCTGCAGGGCGGGGGGAGGGGGCGGCGGCTGCAGGACCACCGACCGGTACGGCATGAACATCGGGTAGCCGGTGTAGACGAAGTGTCCCGGGCTGGGCTGCGGAGGCCCCCCGATCAGGGAGTCGATGCTGAAGGCGGTGGTGCTTCCGAGTGGCCGCTGCATCACCATGAAGGACGGGCTGAAGGCTGCGCTCATATGACCGACGGCTGGAGCTGCGGGGACACCGGGAGGGAGGCGCTGCGGGCGGCTGCGGGGGCGCGGCAGAGCCCCGGTGTGTGCGTGGCTGGTACCGCCGGGTTCAGAGGGGCGGTAATCCGACTAGAGCCGACCATTCCATCGGGGACACAGTCCGATCTTCTGATTCCCCCCAAAAAATCCAGAACCATCCGAGTCTCAGGTGTCCGGTCCGGTCCGCGTGCGCACTTTGGAGCCGTGCGTCCTGCGCGTCTCCACTTCAACTTGACCCGGATCGGAGCCTCCTCCCCCTGCGCGTCCGGAGCTCTTTTGGATTTAAATTGCGCTCCCCTCCGTTTAATTGCGCTGCCTGCTCCGCGCCGGCGCCGCCCCCCTCGCCGCGCACTGGCCGCTGATTGGCTGCGGACCCTGTGACGCGCGGCTCGCCTTCGGGCCTCGTGGATGGAAGCCGCGGATCCGCCTGGGACCCACGGACCGGAAATGGACGTGAAGACGGAGGAGTCAATGCTGAAGGCACTTAATTTATCTGATAAATGTGGAATATTCGACCTAAAACTCAGATGAAACATCACCTGGTCCTCCTGAATCTGTTAGAAACACAGTTTCAGCTTCTCATGAGAAGTTCACAGGCTTTTCACCGATATTTATTTATTTATTTATTTATTTACTGTGCAAAGTCTCCACGCAGCAGATCAGTGTTACTGTGTGGAGTTGTGTTGATGCTTTTCCTCTCCTGCTGTTTCAGGTCTGTGGGCGGGACTAATTCCACTGTCATTTTTTGAAGGCATGGTGACAGTCTCCAGGGGGCGTGTCATGGAGGGTGTCAGGTTGTATCAATACGTAGGATCAGTGTCGTTTTAACACCATGAGTTAATGACAGTAATAATCCTGTGTGTTTGACTGAACTCTGCTTCATTTACACTGAACTAGTGTTACAGAGCATGAACTGATAGTGTTGTTCTCAGAAATACTTGATTAATCCCTGGGGGGAAATGTGTGCCTTGGAGTTGCTCCAACAGAGTTAGTCCAGAAAGGAAGGAAGAGCAAGGAAAAATAGAAATAAATGAGTAAATAAATAATGCAATGCAGTTATTTACTAGAAATGTTCTGGAGTTTTACAATATTCCTGTTGGATTTCTACTGAAAATACAAATGTGAAAAATGACACTTGTTCTAGATCATTTTAACTCTGAGGGTGTTAATTGTTAATGGTGTGATTTTTCAAATGTGCAGAGTGTGTGTTTTTGTTTTTTCTTGGCATTTAAACAGAGCCGACATGTTGACACTATCTCCTGATACAGATTATTTTACCTTTATTTCTTTATCTATTTATTCAGGTTATTATTTTACCTAAATGACATGATTAGGTGGAAAAAAATAATAAAAATGTGAAACAGAAACATCTGACAATGATGTGTCCCTTAATTCCAGAAACAAAGGAAAAGTATAAGGGTATATAGACCACCTAAACAAAGACCAGACCGCAAGACTAAGACCACCTAGAACAGCCAAGACCACCTAGACCCAGACCAGACAACAAGACCAAGACGATCCAGACCACCTAGACCCAGACCAGACTACAAGACCACCTAGACCAGACTACAAGGCGAGGACCATGATGATCTAGACCAAGACTACACTGTAAGACCAAGACCAGACTACAAGATCAAGACCACCTGACCAAGATGAGACTACAAGACTATGACCACCTAGATCAAGACCATACTACGTGGGTTAGACCACCTAGATCAAGAATAGACTACATGGGCAAGACCACCTAGACCAAGTCCAGGTCTCTAAGACCAGACTACATGAGTAAGACCACCAAGACAAGACTTCATAGTCAAGACCACCAAGATCATACTGTGTGGGTTAGACCACGTAGATCAAGACTAGAGTAAGTGGGCAAGACCATCTAGACCAAGCCCACCTAGACCAAACCTAAGGCCACCTGGACATGACAGTCAACCTTTACCAAACTTTGATTCTGGACCAAAATGAGTCACAAAGTTGTTTTTATTCATTCAACAATAAAATGCAGAAAAAAATAAAAGTTTATAAAAATCTGTGAGAAATGAAGTTTTTCAACATTAAACACACGTGAAAAAGATAAAAAAAAAAAGACAAACAATAAAAGATGAAACAAAAGTCCCTTTAGTATTTTATCCAACAGTGTCATTATATAAAAAATGGGTAAAAAAAAATCAAATATTAATCTCATCAATATATAAAACAACAAAACAAGTTTCTTTGGCTGATTTTCAATGTTTTAATCAAATTATAGGAATAAATTCTGTCCATTTTTCCTTTTTTTTTTTTTTTCTCCCTACATTTATATGGACTGAGTAAGATTAAATAAATACCATATTAATGATCCGCTGTTATTTCACTGGTCAAATAATGAGCATTTTGGGCTTTTTTTTTTTTTTTTTGGACTAAATCCTGACCATTTGTCCACATTTCTATAAACAAAATGTAAAATAATATTACATTTTAATCCCATAAACAGGTAAAACAGTAACAGTGCAGGTTTCTGTTGTTGTTTTAATAAATATATAGGAATAAATAATTACCATTTTTCCTACTTTTCTGTACATTTATATAGACTCAGAGTAAAAAGATCAGATAAAATATGTTAATGATGGAAATGATGATCTGCTGTTACTTCACTGGTCAAATAATGAGCATTTTGGACTAAATTATGACCATTTTTCCACATTTCTATAAACACGTGAAACAGATTTTCAGTGTTTGAATTGCATTTAAACTGAATGAGCCTTTTGGTCTGTTTTTGGACCAAACCATGGTCAGTTCTTTTTTTTTTTTTTTCCTTCTGTTTTTCTACACCTCATATCCAACTGGTCAGACTTATTTCCCTGCGCCTCATCTTCACTTCCTGTTTGCATGATGCGTTTGGGCGTTGTGTCTTTCTCGGGCCGATTACCCTCCGATCCATCTCCTGCGACGCCGCACGGCAGAGCTTTAAATCACAATATTTGCTCCAGCGCCGGCATCAAACCGGCCTTTAATGAATCCTGTAATGACTTCCTCATCAATTAATACAAACCTCGTCGATGCCACCGGCAGCGGCGTTGCAGAGGACGCCGGCGACCTCTGACCCCCGGTGGCGGTCCCCGTGGACCCCGGCCTGCCCTCTGAGCTGAGTCAAGGGCATGCATGGATACCCCCACCCCCAACCCCCC
>JAPQRP010000014.1:1269891-1294850 GCA_037367295.1 Apogon hyalosoma
ATCTGATGACCATGAAAAGATGACAAACTGTATTTTACACCAATTATTGACATGGATTGATAGGATTAATGGATCAACAGGCATTAGACAGTTTGGATCAGTAGGTGGTTTAGGTCGATGTTGGATGTTTGGGTCTTTGAGGGTTAAACTTGCTTCTCGTCCAGGTACAAGGTCACACCTGCATCTGGACTGGACTTCGGTCCACTGGTCTACGGCTCCAAGAAAAGCCAGAGCTTCAGTATTGAGAACACAGGAGTGTTTGAGACCCGCTTCGCCATCTTCCCCATGAGCACAGACCCCGTCCCAGCCGCGAGACCAGGGTAGGAAAACACATCAGCCCCTTTTTCACCACAGGAACGTTTCCAGGGAACTTAGAAAAACCTCAGCACATTTCCACCCAAGTTACCCAGAAAAATGTTCTCCCTTGATCCCAGACTTTCCCCAAAAAAGTTCCTAGTTCAGGGGTGGGAACTTCAGAGTAACCAGAATGCTTGAGGGGTGGGGCTGTGTGCTAAAGAATCCCGATTGGTGGAACACACTTGGAGCATTCCACACTTAGTTCACCCACTCTAGCCAGTGTACGTCTGCAAACCTGTTCATTACATTTATACAAGATTCACTTAGTGTTGTGATCATTTGTAAAATGATGACGACGTCCATTTGTGCGGTCCAATCTTTTTCACTTTTGAGCGTCTTCATCTCGCTCCTTGAAGTGCTTTGCAATCATCATCTGTCCATCTGAATAAAGAGCGTGTTCAGCAGATGCTCTCAAAGCCTGGACCTTGTTGAACGCATTAACTGAATACGCTCAAATAAATTCAGCAGGACTTGGAGTTGGCGTCTGGAAACGTCCCAGCCTCTTTTTCCAAGAACTTTGAGGTGGAAATGCAAACCACACGGATAAGCGGGATTTCTTTTACCCATGTAGAAACATTCCTGGTTCCTGGGAATCCGTTGGAAAAGGGTTGTAGGACAGTGATATTTGGAATGGAGAATGGAATACCTGCTCGTTTCTTACACTTTGTTCACCAGAGTGTGACCATGTGATGCAGCTGTTGTCATTTTCATTCATTCATTTATTTATTTTGTTCATGGATGTGCTTTTCATCAGCAGACATTCCATAATCATTGGGTGGACAAACATTTACACACCCATGCTTTAAAAGGAGCAGGATGAAGAAAGTCTTATAGTTCCTGCCTCCTTCTAAATAATAATAGCCTTAAGGGTTAGCTGTACACAACTAGCTATAAAGTCAGACAAACCAAACAAAACGCATCCAAAGATAATACAAAGTGAATACAAAACCAAGTGCAAAACTACATATCCAGGAAGTACAAAACAAACAAAGCATAGTTAAATGTATACCTGTCGAAATGATGCAAAACAATTATGACACCGGACCAAAATAAGTAAACGAATGTCACAAGATGCAAAAACAAATACGACGCAAAATGTAAAAACTTCTAACTGTTCATATCATCTAATTGTTCTGTCTTTATATACTTTTTTTCAGTTGGAATATGTTTTTAAAATCTTTCAGCTCATTATAAAGAGAATTCCAGAGTTGAACGCCCACCACTGACATACACATCTGCTTCAACGTTGTCCGTTCACACCGGTGCTTGAAATGACCTTTCCTTCCACGCTCTTCATTCTCTGAAGTGAAGACAAACATCTGTTGTAATTTAGCTGGTATTGTTTTACTTTTGGCCTTAAACATAACAAGTAATGTCTGTAGTTTAACTAGCTCCAATCCAGAATGAATAAATGATACATTAGTGTGTTCCCGATAATCTGCTTTATGAATAATCCTGATAGCGCTCTTCTGTAGGAGATACAATGGCTTTGTGTTGCTCTGATACGCATTTCCCCAAACGTCCACACAGTAGCTGATATAAAGCAATAGAAGTGCAGAGGTCAGAGTTCGCATTGCCCTGTAATCTGACAACTTTCCTTGGTTATGAAGGAGGAAAGTTGAATAAGATTTTGCTTGAATGAACGAAGTTTCAGTGAGATGCTGTTTGCTCGTGTCCTGCTTCAGAGCTTTAGGTCAGAGTAAGAAGGTACCTCTGGAGAACCAGTCGGTCAAAGCAGCCGGCGGCAAACTGAGAGCCGACTCCTTCCACCGAGACATGGGCGCCACCCAGGTGAGGTGGAGATCAGAAAGAGCCGTGACGCTTACTGACCGGACTATGACGCAGCGCATCATGCCTCTAACTCTGCCCCCCCCAGAATCGCATCACCACTGGGGTGTTCTCAGTGTTTCCCTGCACCGGGACCCTGCAGCCGGGGTCTCAACAGGTGGTGACGGTTGACTGTGTGGCCGAACAGGCAGGAGGCTGGAAACAGGGGCTGATGATCGACATCAGCGACCGTGACCCTTCGGACCAACCGGAGGGGGTGTCGTACAGGCTGAAGGCTGAAGTCTACAGACCAGGTGGGACGTGTGCGGTCTACGCTGACGGTTCAGTCTGGGATATGTAGCGGCATCTACTACTGCGAGAACTAGGGAAGGGAAATGATAAAAATGAGAATTCTGGTTCCAGTATCGATCGATCGAAATGGCTTTGTTTGCAGTGACTCTTAAATATCAAATGTTCACTAACATTTTGTATTTGATTGGAAATAAACTTCCAAAGGGTTCTAAAGATGTAGTTGAAGGTGTGTTAGATCTCCCTGCGGCTCCTCTGAGCCTGGTCGTCATGGAGATTATTCATAAACAATAGTAAAGCAGGTTGACGCAGTGAAATGACGCTAACATTAACAGTATTAACAGAACCCGGAGGCAGCCAATCAGAGGCGTTCCACTGGTGCAGTTTAACTGATGCTGAGGTTAAATGTTTGTGTTTGTTGGACGTATTTAACCCTTTGTCGTAACTGTTGAAACTGGTCTGAGTGTCGTCTTTATTGGTCAAATACAGCCAGACTTTAAAGGAAACAACCAAAATACGGAAGTGACCTGATGACGCATTTGACGTGATGACGTTGCAGAGCCGATAAGTGGAATCGTTACGTGAACAGACTAATGATTTCAAGGAACTTAGCTAGTAGAACCAGTTCTTGATTTCCATCTCTAGCTAGAACTGCTACCGACTGCCCCCCCCCCCCAACACACTTGTTAAAGATAGGGTTCCAGTTTGGCCACCATAGAGGAGGGTGAGGTGAGGGCCGTTCAGGTGTTTGAAATCTGCAACCGCACCACTAGATGCTGCTAAATATCCCATTCCACCTGTCGTTATCACATTGACATTACTGACAACGTGTCAGATTTCCTGCGTGTGATTCTTGTTTTTTAATCTCCAGGCATAGTGTCCGACGTAAACTCGGTCTTTGAGGAGTACTACCTGTGTCCCGACAGCAGCCAGCTCTCCTGTGAGCAGTTTTCCAACGCTGACGGCATTTACATCATCGACGAGAACAAGTTTGTTTTCAACAAAGTGCTGGTGGGGCGAACCGCCAAAGGCCGCTTCAAACTGAAAAACAACAGCAAGGTGCCGTGTACGCTGAGTCTGGCCATCAAACATGTGGGCGCGAAGGTGGGGAGGGTAAATCCCGGACACGTGAACACAGGCCCCTCCCCGCTGGGAGCAGGTGTAAAATGTGTGCTATTCCCTCGCAGATTTCCCCTCATGTGGACATATTTTCTTTGTCCGCTCCGACCGTGTGCATACCCGGACAGTCTCAGGCCTTCGCTGTGGTCCGCTTCACACCACAGGCCCTTCAGATCTACAGCGCTGCCTTCGAGGCCACACTGGAGGGAACCAGCAGGTATTCTAGAACCGGAGAACTTTCACCTGCTGTCTATGGGGTTTTAAACTGCTTTTTTTTTTAGTTTTTAACTCTGATTTATTGGGGCTTTAACTTCTTTTATTGGGTTTTAAACTGCCTTTTCCTTGGTTTTAAGCACCATTTTATTGGGATTTGAACTTCTTTTTTGGGGTTAAAACCTTTTTACTGGGTTAAGCTTCTTTTGATTGTTTTTAAACTTCTTTTAACTTCTCTGTATTGGGGTTCTTAACTTCTTCAGACTTCTATTATCCTTGCTCTTAGCCCAGAGGTTTATTTTTTAAATCTTTTTTCACAGTCGTTCGTTTATGGACCCATCTCTCTCCCTCTCTCTATCTTTTATGTCCTGGTAGGTGGAACTGGGAGATCTTTTACTTTATTTTACTGTATCTTGTCTGTGGTCGACTCATATCTTGGTTTCATGTTACGGGTCACAGTGTTTTGAGATGTCAAAAGGACATCCTCATCTTCGTCTTCATCTTCTGACTGCAGATCAAATCTCCTTATGGGTTTTCATAAAGTAACCTGTAGCAGCTGCAGAACACAGCATTAATGACAAACACATTTATGGACATGCTACTTTGTGGATCTGTATTTGTTCTTCTGCTGCATTCAGAATGACGCCCACCTTCAAGAGCAAAGTGCTGGAGTTTGAGCTGACGGGGGAAGCCACTCTGCCCAGCGTTTGTGTGGTGCGTCCAGTTGTGAAGGACGGCGGCGGAAGCCCGGCGCTTCAGTTCAGGCGTGTCCTGGTTGGACGGAGGCGAACGCTGCCCCTCGTTCTGCTAAACGACGGAGTCGTTCCGGCTCAGGTCAGAGGAAGCGTCTGTAGATCCAGCAGACGTAGAAGGGCGTACGTATGTGTTGTGAATGAACAGATGTTTGCGACCTGTCGGTTTCTTGTAGGTCGAGGTGGACATGTTGGATACACAGGGAGTGTTCACCCTCAAAGCTGCTCCTGGAAATGATTTCAGTTCCATCACCACCACAAAGCTCCAGAGCACCACTGATCCAGGTACAGCCTGATGAGTATAGTGGTTTTTGGACTAAGTGTTCGGTGTGTAATAATGAGCCTTTATGCTTATAGTGTTATTATTATTATTAACAATTATAAACCTGAACTTCCATCAGCGACCCAAAGCATCCTCTGATGTAACTGTTTAATTCCTGTTGATCCACTAATTCTATCGATACATGTAAATAATTGGTGTAAAATACAGTTCATGTTTTCATGGTCATCAGATATGACCCATTTGGACATTTGTGGAAACACCATCATCTTCTACAACATTGATTCACCAGTAAAACCCATGGAGTTGGATCAAAGACAATTAATGTTCAGTTAATGATATATTGAGTTTAAAAACAGTCACTTTTGTTCCTGTTTCTGGTATAATAACCTTTGAATTTACTCATCAATATCTACACGATCAGTTTATTAAATATGGGAAAATGCAGTTTACATTGAAAAATGCAAAATCCAAAGGATAATAATATAATAAATACTGATAAATCACTTGGTAATGGTTAAATGTAAAGAAAAATGTGTTTTTGCCACAATCAATAATGTACAAAATTAAGAACGAATTGAACAAAAGTATCAAGAAAATGAACAAAATAGTAAAGAAGAGCATGAACATGAGATGAAGAAAATGGTAAATTAAGACGATGGATCAAAATAATGCACTAAATTAACAAAATACTGATGAAATAATTAAGAAAATGGTTGAAAAGATGTAAAAACAACAAACAAATGGCTGTCTGGGTTCTGCGACACTGATTCATGGAGTTTGACAAATAACAGTGGATGGAGACACTTGGGTTATGTTCCATTTTTGTGGAAAAAGTCACTTTTCCTTGAGTTTTTTTCTCTGTTTTGATTTAATAACCTTTGAATTGAACGAGCATCTACATGATCAGTCAATTAAATATAGGAAAATATAGGATTTACACTGACAAATGCTAAATACAGAGGATATTATTACAATAAATGTTCCTAAATTCATCAGGTTTGTTACGACTGACATTGTCCTAATAATCATCTGTGAAAAATGGGAATGACATTGTATTTGACACTGAAGTGGTTTCTTTCGGATTAGCTCTGTCCCAGTATAATGTGGTGGTGACGGTCCTGGTCCTGGTCCCACAGGGCACCAGCTGGTCCACAGAGCCGCCGCCAGGCTAAACGCCAACCAACAGGCGGAGTTCGAGGTCGGCTTCTGCTCCGACGTCCCCCAGAGCGTCGAGGCCAAGATGACTCTGCAGGTGGAGGACAACGTCTACAACAACACCGTCATACCGGTGACTGGAGAGGCGTATCAAGAAACCGTCTCTTTGGACAACATTGGAAGGTCACGGGCAACGGATCAGCCAGAGGACGACCACGGTAAGGGAGGGAACGGCGAGGAGGCGGGACGGCTGCTGGATTGTAACGCTTTCTTTTCACATAAGAAATATTGATATATGATTCTACAGCAGTTTTTTGGGCATGTCGATTTTTGGTCGGAGGGTCTCCAGTGGGTAGTAAATCAGGCTACGTTCAGTCGGCAGGCAAATCCGATTTTTTTGCCCGTATGTGATCCGTTAGACGGTTTGAACAGCACTAATCCGACCCAGGCCACTTTCATATCTGGTCCTAAATCCGATACGTATCTGATGTTTTGCAATGCGACCTCAGTCTGAGCAGCCAGGTCGCATTTATCCGACCTTTACGTCATTGAAATGCGACAAACTTCACAGTTCAGTGTTTCTTCGTAAACAGTGCGTACCTGCGTGGCCACGTATTACGTCATGCGGGTCACTTCAGGGTCGCATTCAGTTCACACTCAAAACTGACAGAAGTCGCATTTAACGTGTAATATGAATCGGATTTCGTCAAAAAAATCCAAATTGTGCAATAAGACCAGCTGTCTGAACGTAGCCTCAGAGGTTAAACAAGATGGACTGACTCTTTAGATGAAATGCTTTTTCTTTTTTATGCATTATTGTAACTCTGCGAAGTTTTAAAGGGAAACATCTTGACCTGATAACTGTTACAAATGAAGTTAAAAAACAGATGTCTGCTTAACGTCGTCACCAACGTAAACCAGTTCACCATCAGCAAAACAGTCGACTTCCCCAAAAAAATGACAGAAAAAGACCACAGAAGAAAAAAGGGACAGCATTCATCCTCATCACATTCCTGTTTTTTAACCCTTTTGTTTCAGCAGTTCTTCAAGCGTCAGTCAAATCTACAGTACCTGAATTACCACGTGGATTTTCTGATGAATTAATTAATGCTTCTGTTATTTTAATACTGATACTGATGAAGGGAATCCACTGTGTTTATGAACATTTTCATACAGAATACGATATTGTCTCCGTTACAGATAATTACGAAGTGATGGATTTCGGCGACTGCCACGTGGGTCGGCCCTACCAGGAGAGTCTGACTATGACCAACCACAGTGAAGGCCGGGTGGTGAGGTTCGAATGGCCTCCTGCTGGACCCCAGGTCTCCTTTTCACCACAGGTAAAGCACTGGACATCCCAGAAAAGACCAGGTTTGAACTCATGTCAGGACTTCTGGAACCTGAGTGGGTCCCTCTAATTTACTAACTTCGAGCCAAAAAACTCACAGAATGTGGGTCAAAATGTGAAAGTTGAGAATTAATGAGAGAATTGGGTTATCTCCAACACTGGAAAAAATCTAAATCTGACCAAGTGGATTTGTGTCATTTCTAGTCCAAATATGTCATCACACTTAAAATCAGACAGAATCACCTACAGAGGAACTTTTCAGTGAGATAGAAGAACTGATTTATAGACAATAGATCTGGAAAATCTGATTTAAGAAATCTTATCAAGGTAATTTTCACTTGTTCCATTGGCAGATTTTGTTTTACTCGAATTGAGCAAAAAATAAATCTTGAATTAAATAATCTGCAATTTATCTTGGTAAGATTTGTTGTACTAAGATTTTCCAGATCTATTGTCTAAAAATAAGTTTTTATATCTCACTGAAAAGTTACTCTGTCTTATTTTAAGTGTGATGAGATATTTGGACTAGAAATGAGAAAAACACACTTGGGAAGACTTAGATTTTTTCCCAGTGACAGGAATATTAGTGTCAGAGCTACCAGATCTACCTCAAAACACTGTCTGCACATGACAACACCTTCACTGTACAGCTTCTATCAGTGGAACATTTCTAAATCTGTTGTATAAATATGCATAAACCAACATAAACCTGCAAAACATGAGCAATCCAGCACTTTGGACATTTGTTTTCTAATTAATCTGATTAAAATGTGTAACATTTAGCACTTTTAATCTCTGAAGCAGATAATTTCTAAAAAAAAAATTGTAGACCAGCATTATCAAGGCCTTAACCCTAAAGACCCACAGCTGCTTTTGTGACAGTTCCCAAATGAGTTTTTTTTTTTATATATTTAACATTTTGTAAGTGATTTAACACCATTTATTACAAAATAAACCTCGGTATTTTACATTTTTCCAGTGAACATCAGGTATTTTCCAGTATTTAATGTTCTGATCGTAGATGTTCATAGAAAAACTGTATTTTACACAAATTATTTACATGTATTGATAGGATAAATGGATTAGTTTAGATTAGTGGATGCAAATCAACAAAGAAAAAAATGACAAAAATGTTCAGAAATGGCTTGAGGGTTAAAATCCCGCACCATCCCATAATCCCGCTCTTTTTCCTCCAGGTGGGTCACCTCCACGCCGGATGTTCGAAGGAGGTGACCGTCACCTTCTGCTCCAATCAGCCGCTGAGTCTGAGCCGTCAGTCCATGAAATGCAGGGTTTGCGAGGTGGACCTGGATCAGCCGGTGGACCAGGTGTCGGACTGGGACGACCGGCAGAAAACGATGCATTGGCCGAACGCCCGCAATCCTCCGCCAGCAGCACCGCTCCAACCAGCGGCCGGGAAGAAGGTGAACAGGAACAGGCACCAGTAAAGGTTCTGTCATTAAAATAAAAAAAAAAAAAAAAAAAAAGACAAATTGTCCAAAAGTACAATATGCACCAAAACAGACTAATACCAAAACCCAACTGGACCAAATCAAAACCAACATTCCAAAACGATGACGTTCAACTTCAATTCACCCGGTTAATTTTTGTTCATTTCTATTCATTTTATTAGTTATTTCTTTCATTTTAGGTTCATTTTGCTGATTATTTTGTTCATTTTTATTCATTGCTTTGTCCTGTGTTTTCATTTGTTTATCACTTTGCAAATTTTTGTTGATCATTTCAAACTAATTTTTTCCATTTTTGTTAATTTAGTTAATTTTATTTCTTATTGTGTTCATTTTCTTTACTTTTATTCCCTTATGTTAATTACCTTCATTTTAATTTCATTTTGACAATTTACATTTTTTTTTAATTGTATCTTTATTACTTTTTCAGTTCAGAGAACATTAGGCAAAGAGAAAAAACTAAAGACAAAAACTCCCAATAGGTGACAAGAACAAATAAATAAATAAAAACACTCAGAGGAAAGATAAAATGAAATAAGAAATAAGCAACAACAAAGTACAAACACAAAACAGCATTGAAAACTCAAATTGACAGATAAGAGGATATAAAAACCAGTAACCAGGCAGTGAGATGCATTTTTACAATTATTTCATTCATTTTTGCAAATTTTGATGCAATTTTGTTAATTTCTCTTAATTTTGTTCCTTATTGCGTCCTGTTTTTTTCCAGTATTGTCAGTTTATTTTACTGTTTGTTGCTTATTATTCATTGTGATGATTACTTTGTGTTCTGATCCACTGATTCCATTACAATAGGACCAGGAAACGCTTTTTTTTAATCTCGCGTTGAAACGACTAATGCAACCAAATCCCTGTTATTGGTCATCTTTATTTGGCAGTTACTGATGTTTGCATGCAGGTGGTAAAGGCAGATCCGGAGCCCGGCTGCTCTGTGGTCGACGCTTCACTTCGGGAGCTGGAATTACTCATCAGTGCCGTTTGCGATTATGCAAAGTTCAGCTGCAACGCCGACTCCATCCACTTCAGGGACACCATGCTTTACCAAACCGGCCTCCACCAGTGAGTCCGCCTCTCGCCACTCCACGTCATGTTTGTAAAAATAAATAAATAAATAAATACTGAGATGTAACGTTCACAACTGTGCATCGACGTGTTGCATTTACAGACTGCAGATGGTCAACGAGGGTGGCGTAGCACTGGAGTTCTCCTGGAACGTCCTGATGGATACGGATATCGACATCAGCTGTGACCGAGCAGGTACGTTGTTGTTCCAGAAGTGGACGCGATAGCCCCGTTTACGTCCTCCTAAATGAAAGCGGAGACAGCGTTAAACGTGAGCATGTGTTGTCTGAAACAGCCGAGGAGGAGGCCAAGGGGAACCCGGAGGCCCCGGCCTTTAACGTGGAGCCCAGGGTCGGGACCATAGATCCTGGATCTGAACAGGACTTCACCGTCGGCTTTTCACCTTCGGAGGTCGCTCAGTTTGAGGGCAGGCTCATCTGCAGGTAAAAGCAAGTGGCAGCAGCGTTCTACTTAGAACTGAGAGATTCCAGTTCCATTATCGATCCTCATTGGATTCAGGAATAAACTATCGTCCAAATGCTTTGTTTCATTAACGCTGTAACATTATGCTTTGGATTGGAACTAAACTCATAAAGGGGTGTTAGAGCCTTTTCCAGACATGTCATTATAACGTTAAACTAGTTATTCAAAAGAATCTGAGTTAAAAATGTTTGAAATGTGATGAAGTTCAGGACTGAAAATGGGTCGTCAATCTATTTCTATGAATTTTCCAATAAATAATATGACAAGTAAATTCATTCCTGATGAATAAAGACAGAAACGCTCAAATGTTTACCTCAACAAAACTACGAGAAATGAAAAGAAGAGGCGTCAACTGGAAAAAGACAAAAATGATGTCGTGACAGAAATGAGGTTAAAGATGAAAATGATGTAAAAGTTAAACAGTCGTTCAGAGACAGTTTTCCAGCGGAAAGTTCATCGTAGGTAAATGTAGATCTGTTGAAATTCATGGTGTATTTTTGTGTTTGGATCCTGAAGAGACGACAAATTTATCATTTGGTCTTGAGTGGAAAAAGTTGGAAAAGAATATTCAGAGTGAAAATCCCCAGGGCTTTAATGTAAACAGAGCCTGGTCGTCATGGAGATGATTCATAAACACGGTGAAATGACGCTAACATTAACAGTATCGATAGAACCTGGAGGAGTTTAATGTAAGCGGCTGAGACAGAGGACGCCTCGCTGTAGGCTCCACCCCCAGTCACCGCCCCCTTCGCTAAGCAGCCAATCAGAGGCGTTCCATTGGTGCAGTTTAATTGATGCTGTGGTTAAATGTTTGTGTTTGTTGGACGTATTTAACCCTTTTTGTCGTAACAGTTATAACTGGTCCGAGTGTCGTCTTTACTGGTCAAATAAAACCAGACTTTAGAGGAAAAAAACAAAATACGAAAACGGCCCGATGACATCACAGAACCGATAAGTAGAATAGTTAGACAAACGATTCCAAGGAACTGAGCTACTGGGACCAGTTCTCGATCCCTCGCTCTACTGTTCTTCCATGTCCTGCTGCTGACGCCAATGAGCTACATTTAAAACGACGTCGAATCCGATGATTTGTGTTCTTCCTCTCCAGCGTCCCGAACCTGCAGGACGGCGTTCACCCTCCCTGTATTTCGGTTCGTGGTCGATGCCTGCTGCCGCACTGTCATTTCGAGCTCGACGACTCGGACTACATCAGCGGGGGGCGCCGCAACCCCGACCTCAGGAGCCCCGTCAACCCCAGCACCAGGGTTGTGGAGTTCCACGCTGTCGGCTTCTCTGCACCAACAACGAGGTGGTCAAAGAACGCTTACTTTAACGAAGACCCCGTTGGCCCTGTGAAGCTTTGAGCCCTCTGGAGGTTGATTGGATTCTCAAAGCTTCACTGGTTCAACAGGAGGGCGACATCTGCTGGTGCAGCGGTGGTTTTACAGCCTGACGCACCGCGTTTGAGCACTTTGAGTTTTGTTGTATTGTAGAAATTACTTACTCGGTGTGTTTTAGTAACTTTGTATTCTATTCAGGATTAATAGTTAGTCCACAGTCGGTGGTTTTAGTCGGAGGCTACCGTAAACTTGGATGTTCAGTGTTTGCAGAAAGACAATAACTGATGACGTTCCCTCTGATTCCAAGCCTTTCCCAAGATTCTGGTTGACAATATTTCTGTACAATTATATTCAAAAAGTGCATTATTATTTGTGTTGTTGTCAAGCAGATGCTAAATTAAGTGCTGATAATATGTCAGTTTGAATATAACTAGGATACAAATTACTGATGTTAGGTAGAATTGGTAGAATTATCATAACGGTAATGTAACCACTTTTCCAATCGCAGGTATGTAGATTATTTTATTACCATAATTTCCCATCCATAAGCCGCTGCTTTTTCACACGCTTTGAACCGGCAGCTAATTTATGTTTGACGGGCTAACGATCGAGCCGGCTGTCGGAGAAGGAAATAGAGCTGCTGCACATAAGCTTGGCATCAGTGAATCTATGGTGCAGCGTGAGGCGTGGGTGTGGCTTATAGTCCGGAAAGTACAGTAATGCCATTATTGATCAGTTATTCCGGTCAACCAACAACCCAAACAAAACAAAAATGATCCAAATATCGATAGAATGTCATGAAATTAATAACGGTGTTGAAATTAATCCATGAATGTCAGGATCTTAGATGACCAAGTAAAACATCCATCGAGGACTGTCACTTTTTAGCCCCTCCCGCTTTTTTTTTAATCTAGTCTGAATTTTGGATTTTTAGTGACTTTGGTACTTTTAAGAACAGAGCTATCAAGCAAATGTGGGATTTTTGTCCTTTGAGTTAAAGGAGTCAGTATTTGAGTGGTTTTCTTCGTGGATATTTGAGGAAATCCTCCATTTTACGGCCCAGAATAAAGTCAGAGAACCGTAACGGTGTCATCGAAGCAGGGCATTGAGATTCCATAAAGGTCAAAGGTCACCAGGAAAACCTGTGTACATTCACAGTGTTGAACAGCACCTCGTTACAAAAACAGTGGAATATGGAGGAGCGTTCCTGTCAGTACAGTTCAAGGGGTTCAATGACGTCTTTCAGTGGCATCCGTCCAAAACATTCCCCACAGCTGCGATCGTTTCCTTCACGGCTCCATATCGAGGTGAGCCGAACAGAACTTGTTAAATACATCTGTGTCACGCCACTGTTTTGAAGCTCCACCTCTGGAACCACGCTCAGCTGATTCAGTCTGAACCAAGCAGGGAACGGGTCTTTTAGCGAGCGTGGAATCAGACGGAACATCACTACTTACACGTTTCAAGAAAAAACAAGGTTGTTTCTGATTACGCCAAGTCTAGAGTTGAACGTAGACGGCACACTTCAAAATAAAAACCAAACGCCATCAGCAATTAGAAAAACGAAATGAATAATGACGACGCTGCTTTCCACCCGCGACATCAAAGCTAATGCTGAGAAATTTGCAAAGATGTTTCACTGACGTACTTTGAGTAAAAGTGGGTTGTGTCTCGGCGTTTACTCCACAGGTGTTTTTTTGTGGTGAACCCAACGAGTAAACCGTTGTCATTCAAGTGGAAATGTGCCGATCAAGCCAGTCGATCGTTCCGCTGCCTCACCCCAAGTGGAACCATCCAACCGAAGAAGAAGATGGAGGTTCCAACAGAAACACACCCACATCCACCCTCATTCGACCCAGTCCTCACCTCATGATCCGTCTGTCCTCTGCTGTGGTTTGTGTGCAGGTGTGTTTAGAGTACGAGGCCGAGCAGGTGGAGGTGGCGGAGTCGTCGTGGAGCTTCGTGGTGGAGACTCCGTCACTGTCTGTTCCCTTCTTGTTCGTGGGCATCACCAGAGAACCACTGCTTTATCTGGACAGAGCGCACCTCGACTTTGGGGAATTACCTGTTGGTAGGTGTAGGGATGGGAGTCGATACGGATTCAGCCATTCTGGTTCCATTATCGATTCGATTTTCATTAGATTAAATGAATAAACTGTAGAACAAATAGCTTTGTTTTCATTGTCTTTAATGTCAAATGTGCACAAACACATTGATTGGAACAAACCTGAGAATTCCACTGTAGACATTAACATTTTAACGTATAATAGATCTTGTCTTGTTGCATCTTTTACCTTTTCTAGCCTTATACTTCATCTCGTTGCGTCTTTGTCCTCGTCTTTGTCTCGTTCCTTCTTTGCCCTCGTCTTTGTCTCGTTGCGTCTTTGTCCTCGTCT
Organism: Apogon hyalosoma; assembly: GCA_037367295.1. NCBI lineage: Eukaryota > Metazoa > Chordata > Actinopteri > Kurtiformes > Apogonidae > Apogon > Apogon hyalosoma. Next base: position 1,283,969 of record JAPQRP010000014.1, read on the forward strand.
TTGTCTCGTTCCTTCTTTGTCCTCGTCTTTGTCTCGTTCCTTCTTTGCCCTCGTCTTCGTCTCGTTGCGTCTTTGTCCTCGTCTTTGTCTCGTTCCTTCTTTGCCCTCGTCTTCGTCTCGTTGCGTCTTTGTCTCGTTCCTTCTTTGCCCTCGTCTTCGTCTCGTTGCGCCTTTCACCTGGTCCTCTCCTTGCGTCTCACCCACAGGTGCGAAGGCGCGGCAGACGGTCACCGTGGTCAACGCGGAGGACGTGCCCTTCCACGTGTCCGTCCTTCCGTCCTCTGTCCTCTGTGAAGACCATCAGTCCAGGCTGACGCTGGAGCCAATGGCTGCGTCGGTGGGACCCAAAGGAAGGTGAAAGACTAGTTAGGCTAGTTAGTGCCAGTGAACTCAAACCCTTCTTATCCTTACGCCTGCTTCAGCTCTTGGTATCAGTTTCTACACCGATGTTTCTGGTTTGACTTTTTTTTTCTTGGCTTTTTTCGGCGTTAATCTGTTGAACCTCTTCAGCTCTGTTCTAAAGTAAATCGTTTTCAGGATTTTAACCCTTTAAATGCCAGTTTGAATATATGACACTATTCGTTTTATTAAAAAAAAAAAACAACGCAAAATATGAGATTTTCTGACATTAGTGCAGCGCTGTGGGTGATTCAGACGGACTGCAGGCGGGTTAAATGTGGTGCTGGCGTTGGACGGCGCTGCTCTAACCCGACCCCTCTTGTGCAGGTTAACGGTGTCGGTGTCTTTCAAACCGCGCTGCGAAGGCTACGTGAGCTTCCGAACATTAGTGAAAGTCAAGGGGAAGTCGGAACCGATCACGCTGACCGCTAAGGCCGACTGCGTTACCATGACAACCTCGGTTCAGGTCCAGAATCCGAGCGGCGGCCTCAGGGAGGTCAGCCCCGAGCGGCCGGACCCTCTGGACTTTGGGAAGGTCAGCAGGTCACCGCACACGCTCACAAACCCCAACCACCGCGGACGCTTTAGTGCGGCCAACATTCACTTACATTTCAAACATGTTCTGAAATCTGACATTAGTGGCTTTTTTTTGTTCATTTTTGATCGTATTGGGTTCATTTCTTAAACTTAGTTGATTATTTTGCTCAATTTGATTTTTTTCCCCATTATTGTTAATCATTTAGTTTAATTTTGTTGCTTATTTTGTACATTTTGTTTATTTTTCTTCATTGTGATGATGACTTTGTCCTTTTTCCATTTTAATTGATAATGTATTTTTTGTTGTTTATTCTATCGTTTACTTTTTTCATTATATCCGTTACTTTGTTCTGTGTCTTCACTTTGTTCATTATTTTAATTTTAGTTGCTTATTGTGTTGATATTCGTTTTAGTTTCCTGCATATTTATTTTTAGTTCATTTTGACAATTATTTTGTTAATATTTGTAAATTTTGATGATTACATTTTTTTCATTTTTATTCATTATGATTCATTTTAATTTGATGATTATAATTAATTTCAGTCATTTTTCTTTGTGATTACTTTGTTCTGTTTTCATTTTGTTCGTTATTATCACCTGTTTATTTTTTGCTTATTTTGTCAATTATTTCATCATTATTTTGTTCATTTCTCTTCATTTTGTTATTTTGTCCTATTCTTCCATTTTGGTTAATCATTTAGTTTATTTTTGTTCCTTATTTTCATTTAATTATAATTTTTGTTACTTATGTTAATTTTTCATCAGTTGAATATTTCCTTTTTTTGGCTTCAACAATTATTTTGTTAGTTTCTGTATATTTTGATGATTATTTCATTCATTTTTCTTCATTATGATGATTACTCAGTCGTCTGATCCACTGCTTTCATTACATTAATAGTTTTTAGTTTTATCAGACTTATACATAAAACATCATCATATCCCTCCACTGTTTATCATATAGAAAATATCTCATATTTTGAGTTATTTGTTGACCAGGAAACCGTTTTGGTGCTGAATTAGCCAAGTAGCTTATACAGACTGTCTTCTGTGTTAATTATTTGTAGGTGGGAATATCAGAACAATCCAGCTTTAACTTCCTGGTGTCCAACCTATCCCGGCTGAGCCAGGACGTGACCTTTGACCTGGTGGGTCCTCATCACCTGCTGCAGCATTTAGAGACAACGCCACAAACCGCCGCCGTGGAACCTGGGAAACAACTGCAGTCCACTCTACTGTTCAGGCCTCAGAGCGTTTGCAACCTTCAGGACGTCAGACTGAGCATCAAGGTGATGTTCTCATTTTCTAGAGTTTTACTTTTTTTTTTTTTATTTAGCCAGGAAAAAAGCTCATCTGAAGTTACACAAAATAGAAACAAACATGAGCACCAAACATAAAACCCCATCAATAATCTAAAAGTAAAACTGTGTTCCTTAAAAGCATCTCCATCCAGATCGACCTTTTTCCCATTAGTTTAAAATGACTGTATTTAAACCGACCGGTTCCTTCTGTAGGTTCTGTTCTCTTCAGTGGAACTAGAACATTTAAAAGCCTCCTTTCCCAGTTCTGTTCAGACTTTTAGAACTTGTAGAGAAAACAGACCCTGGGACCAGATACTGTAACTATTGAAGTCATTCCAACGGGCGTAGACCAGGAAGTATGATGGAAGCAGAAATAAAATACATTTACAGAGAAAAGAGTTCCAGTGTTTTAAACTCCATCCAACTGGAGTTTATAAAAGACCAGGATGAGTCCGACCTCTGAGGCCTGAGATGAACCTCAGATAAACACTGCCGGGGGCATTTAACCCTTTCATGCAGGAATTATGTGAACTGTAGTCAAGAGTGTTTTTATTCCTCTTTAGGCATGAAAGAAAAAACAATGCGATTGAATTTGGAATGAACCTATTTTTCATGGAGTTACAAAAGTGTCCACTCAATTTCTGAAGCAAAGAAACATGTTTAAAACGCAACATCAGAAAGTGACCTACTGTGTGAAAAAGTATGAAATAAACCATTTTTAACGCTGCTAATCTGACGTTTTAACACACGCTAATACTAGTTTTTACTCACCTCGTGGAGATAAGAAAACTGTTAATGACAGTCTAATAACAATTAACAATTGATTTAAAGCATGTTTATCAAGAAAAGCACAGTTAAAGTAATGGTATGAATGTCCGTGTATTATGGGATGGAGCGTAAGTGTCCACTGGAGTGAGCTTAGTGCATGAAAGGGTTAAAGACTGAGACGACGCATTCATATTACATAATGTCCCCAGAATCAGACTCCGTTCTATTAGCATTCGATCAGTGGTTCATGATAGAACCAAACGTATTTACCCAGGCCTAGGTTTGTAGTGGAAGAAGATAAAGAATAAAATCTAAAATAGAAAAAATAAACGGTGAGTAGGGTAGAATAAAACTACCATTAAAAAATATGCAAAAAAAAAAAAAGAATATGTAGAAAATGTTGTAGTCGCAGTTAAAGATGTGGCGCATGAGCAGCAACTGTCACAAGAAAAGCAAGATTCAATCCTGAAATAAAAACCCAGTTTTCGTAGAGTCTCATTCAGATAAAGTCGAGTTCTTGGACGAGACCAGAGCCGATCAGATGAGACGGACCCGTCTTTGCGTTTCTTCTCTGCAGGTAAAACACGGGCCGACGTTCACCTGCGACGTGCGAGGCAGGGCCGTGGCCGCTCACCTGGACTTCTCCTTCACCACACACAACTTCGGAAAGTGTTACCTGTTTAGCCCTGGCATAAGCCCCGCCTCCGAGACGCTGGTGATCAGCAACAAAGGCAAAAGGGACATCAGGTAGGAGTTCAAGGACGGGAATGGAGAAGAACTCAACGGTTCTGCCTCCATTATTACCCCGCCCCACAAAGTGGTGGCAAGGGGTATTGTTTTTGGTTCGTTTTTTTTTTTTTGTTTGTCAGCAACTTTACGCAAAAACTACTGGACCAATTTCCAGGAAATGTGTGAGGTGGTCCAGAATAGATCCCATTTTGGTGAATGTAGGTCAAAGGTCAAGGTCACCAAAAATGTGTTTTTGCAATAAGAGATAGGGCAAATCCATGTCCGTTAAGAGCTAAAACGTTTGCGAGGGGTGGGGTTTGTTGTGCCTGGCACCACTTGTTGATTCTCTTATCAATAATGAACTGTCGCCCAAAGGCTTTGTTTCAGGAACTCTGAAACATTTTGCTTTGGACTGGAACTGTGTCAAATACAACCAGACTTCAGAGGAAACCACCAAAATAACGAGTGACTGGGAGTGGTCCGATAAGAGTCGGGTCTAGATTCCCATCCCTATAGATGCTGAATAAAAATAACAATAACAGACTCCACAGGTCAAAAAAAAAAAACCAAAGCCTTGTGTGTGTTTTCTTTGGACAGTGTGGAGTGTCAGTTCAGGAACACCCCTGACCTGGAGGTTGACTTTAAGCCGGACGTTCTGCCCCCTGGAGCCGACATGAACGTACCAATCACCTTCTGCCCCCGTGAGGCGCGCCGCTACGACCAAACGCTGTCCTTCATCCTCAACAACTGTGTCAAAAGACAGGTTCGCCTTGTGGGTCAGGGCGTCAAGATGAAGGTGAGGAAGTGACAAGGAGATGTTTGACGAGTAGATTAGGAAACAGGTTCCAAAAGCAGCACAAACATCAGATATACAACAATGAAAAAAGCAGTACAATAACATAACAAAAACAACTATTAAACTATGAAAAAAAACACACTTGCACATTGGAAGGTACTAGCAGAAACAAATGGCAAAGTAGTAATAATAATCAGTAGTTTTCAATAGTTATTTTTGGATTCCACTTCCTTTTGCGGTACCAATAGAACTGTTTTTGACAGCGATGGCCACAGTAGTGGTGTTTAGACTTGTCCTATATGTTTATGAAATGGTTCACATATACATTGAAATTCAACTTTATACAGGTGAGACAAATTCAGGAGATGCACACATGAAGTAAAATAAATTGCCATGCATAATACATGCACATGATCAGGGAAGACTTGTCCTTAACTAAGACATGGATCAGGTGAGTCTTGAGCAGAATAAGGTGAGTGTTGGAATGGAACGGCTGTCGTATACCTACAGAACAGTCCAAAACCAAAGCCACCGACTAAAACCCAAACGCCTTTTTCTGTTCAACTGTGACCAAACTCTTGTGGTTTCTGGACGAGGGTGTGGAGGTGGAGCTGGACCAGAACCACTTGGCCTTTGGAGCTGTGGTCCAACACTGCCGGTCCTGTAAGAGGGTGGTCCTGATCAACACTGGAGACGTCGGCGCCAGGTAAGGCTGCTCATGTTCCAGCCTCGTGTGCCACCGGTAGCCTTCATTGATTTGTTGACCTTCCATCCAGGTTCCGCTGGAAAAAGGAGAACTTTCCTCCAGACTTGTCGGTGTCTCCAGCTGAAGGTTACATCTGCCCGGGTGCAGAGCTTCCATGTGACGTGTCCTTTGCGCCTGTGAAGCTGCGTCATCACCTCAGCTCTGACAGCTTGTGCTGCTTCGTCGAGGGCGTCTCGTCCGCCGTCGCCCTCACGGTGACCGCTGCCTGCATTGCAGCTTCGACCAGCAAAGAGGTGGGATGGACCAGAAGGTCTGCAAGTAGACGAAAGCATCTGGGTAGAATGGGGAGGCACTGAGTTGTGTGTCCGGTACACGCCCTGCCTGTGTGCATGACTGCAGGTGCGTCTCTCCTCCAGGTGCTGTCTTTCGTCTGCCCGGTGCGTGGCTCTCAAACCCAGACGCTGACTGTGTCCAATCCGACGAACCAGCAGTGCAGCGTCACACCTGTGACCGAGGGGGATCAGTGGAGCTCAGCAGGACCCATAACCCTGGAGCCCCTCCAGACCAGGACGCACCAGATCACCTACCGACCCTTCACCATGACCGCTGACGGACAAAAACACCTGGTAAACGGCACCGACAGTTAACGCTCCACCGCACAAATCTGTACTCTACCAGGAACAATCTGGGTGCATTTCCACTCAAGTTACCTGGTAAAAAGTTTTCCCTTAAAATAGTTCCTAGTGGGAGGGCTGGGCTTTTCAGATTACCCAGAATTCTTGGGGACGGGACTATGTGCTTAAGGACTGAGGGTTTGTATGTGGCCTTATCAGGGCCTACTGTGTCAAATTTAATACCTTTTACAGACATTTTTTTTAGTATTAAATGCAGATTTGTAAATTTAAGACTTTTAAGACCCTGATATGATTAAGGTTCTCTGATGACAGACACTTGAATTGACTTAATTTGCCGTTGGCCTCATGCGGGCCGGTCAGGGTCAGCCTCGGGCCTCACACTGCCCAGGTCGGATGTAAACGGTGAAATGCATGAATCCTGTGTCCTGTTTTCCGTCTCCAGGGTTCAGTGTTTGTGTCGTTCCCCGACGGATCGGGCGTCCTTTACCTTCTGCAGGGAACGGCTGAAGCTCCGAAGGCCGAGGGCGCCGTCGTACACGAGCTGCCGGCCAAGACTGAGCACACAGAGCTGCTGTCCGTCAACAACTGGCTCCCCAGGCAACAGCGGTAAAACACACACACCTTTCCATGCTAGTACCATCTCACCCTGATGCTGATGTAGAGTTGGGGTCATTTGGGATTCTGCTGGATTCTGTAAACTGGCTTTGATGAGACTTTACGTCTAAAGGTTTCAAACCACTGCTACTAGAAGAACGGATACCTGTAAAAAGAGTAGAAGTCCAAAGCGTACATTAAAAGCACCGGTGCGTGTGTTACTGAATAATTAAGCTTTAATGAGACGGACCGTCACTCTTCTGTTTGTGCTCAGGTTCCATGTGCTCATCGAGCTCCTTAAACCTGACAAACCAGATCCCACCGTGTCTCTGAAGGGTCCAGAGCACATCGACGTCTCTGCATTGGCCAAGAAACACTACAGGATGTGTTTTTACGCTCTGAGGGAGGGGACGTACAACGCCAAGGTTTGACCACGTGTCTGTTCACACCTGGACTCGTCTCGGAGCGTCGTCCTGACACGACTTCCCTCTTTCCTCAGGTCACGTTCCGTAATGACTCGTCTGGGGAGTATCTGTTCTACCTCGTCACCTTCAAGGCCACGTCTCCACAGGTTCTGTCCACTGTGGAGCTGGTGACGGCCGTCCGGCGAACAGCCACCGCTGCTGTAGAGGTGGAGAACCCGCTCAGCACCGCCGTCTGCCTTTCCACTGAGTGCAAATGCCCCGACATCAGCGCCGAACCTCAGCAGATGGTGCCGGCACAGTCCAAGGTGGGCAAGAAGTCCAGCATCTGGCGTGACATGCCATGTCATGAGATCAGTGTTGCCGTGCCGACACGACCGCTGTGAGCTTGATGACGTGTGTTGTTTCTTAAGGTCGTGCTGAGCTTCGAGTACCTGCCGCTGCATGTGGGCGAGTCCACGGCGCGACTGACCCTCTGCAGCAACGAGCTGGGCTCCTTCCACTACGACCTGCGTCTGACAGCTCTGGGTCCAGCCCCGGAGAAAACGGTCCACTTCAGCACGTCTCTGGGCGGCAGCCACGCCGTCCTTGTCAAGTTCACCAACTTTTCTCGTGTCCGGACCGACTATTCCTGCAAGGTGACGACAAATCAGTCACATCAATACTGATCAATATTTAAAAACCTCAGTTTCAGCGCTCAGACATTATTTCAAACTTTGTTCAGTGGTTTGGCTTTACTGTGTTTGAGACGACGAATCCACATGGTTCAGATGTCATGTCTCCCCCAGACGGACCGTCCAGACTTCACTGTGGACAGAACTGTCACTGCAGGACCAGGTTTCCATGCGGGTTCTGAGGCCGGGGTGGAGGTTTGCTTCGAACCTCACCAGCAGGGGGAGGCGACGGGTCAGCTGAGTCTGTCTTCAGCGGTTGGGGGTGAATACGTCTTCCCGTTACATGGGATCTGCCGCCCTCCCAAAGCCCAGGGCCCATTCAGCATCAGGGACGGCCGCCACGTGACCATCCCCTTCAGGAACGTCTTCCTGCACGCCGCCGCATTTTCTTACCAGGTGAAAAAAAACCCTCCACCTGGCGGCTCATACGTTCACCTTTACAGTCTGTACATTAACCCGTTCGATTCCACCTCTAGGTCGACAACCCGTGTTTCACAGTCAAAGGAGCAGACAGCCTTCCATCCAAAAAGACTCACGGCGTTCAGGTGTCCTTCAAGGCCCCTCAAGGAGACTTTCCAGGGCCGTGGTTCGGCAAGGCGACCATCTCCAGCCAGCGCTCACAGGGCCACAGCACGCCTTTGTCCTGGGTTTATTACCTGAAAGGATACCGTCCTGAGTCCTCTTAAAGCCACGGTGTGGGAACCACGTAGACCAGACCTGAGACCAGCACGGTAAACGCTTCTGTTGTTTTACACTTTACTAGACTTTACTGTGTGTGTAGGCGTACACAGTTCATTCTGTCGGTGCCCCCCCCCCCCCCAATTAGTCCCTCTCCTCTCAGTGAGGGCAGATGTTAATACTCACATGTTCATGTGCTGTTCGCTTCCTTCACTGTCTCTGTGGCGCTGCATTCACTGACCACACCTGGACGTAAACACATGCATTTTAGTTCAAATCTCTGAAAACGTGACATTGTTTGTAAAGCAGGTAACTGAGCGGTCAGGATGTGTGAACACGTCATCACTTTAAAATAGGAGACAGTGATGACAAAGACGTAGTACGTACTATAGACAGTGGGAATAAAAAGTATGTACAACGTATTCTTCTTGAACTGGTCTTAAAATGTGATCTGACCTGCATCCGTCACACATACATTCTGGAATCGTTCTGATCATGTGACACTACATTAAATACGATGTACAGTTTCAACTGTTTCTCTTCTGCTTCTCCATAACAGATCTGCAGTTACCGCAGACAGAGGAGAACAGAGGACGTGAAGCTCCACCACATCAACCTTTTGACCTTTATCTTCCAACCGAACATTTAAGGAACACACGGTGTAATGAGAGGGAATTTTTAGACGATGAAACCCAAAAAACTGAATGTCATTGAATTAAAGGCTCAAATGAGGTAAATTCAAGGACTTGTACAAATACTCACGTGTTCATGTGATGATCCAGTTACTGCTGTTCACCGTCTCCGTGGTGCTGCGTTCACTGACCACACCCGGATGTAAACAAGTGCATTTGAGTTCAAATCTCTGAAATATTCTGGAAAACATGACATTGTTTGTAAAGCAGGAAACTGTACGCGTGGACAGAACGTCCTTGTGTCTGTTAAATTTACACATTTCTATATAAATAAAACATCCTGCAGTGAACTGTCTCCTCTGAGAGTCAACGATGAAGCGGTTGAATGAATGAAAACAACACGTCCCATTAGAAGAGAAGACGGCGACGGCCTGCATCTGTCACACACACATTCTGATCATGTGACACTAAATACCATGAAACATCAGCACATGACGCCTACACAGACCTACAGCAGCAAACTCCTTCAACACAAACCACCGACTGTTCACAAATACGTACTATTTCATAACCCCTCCCTGACAGCTATTTACACCCCCACAGAGGACAGGAGGCCCCACCTCATATAAACCTGACCGTACATTTAATGAACATACACTGTGTAATGTCACTGACTTAAAGGCTCAAATAGGAGGTAAATACAAGGACTTGTACACAGCACAGGTACAAATACTCACGTGGTCATGTGACGTTCCAGTTGCCGCTGTCTCTGTGGTGCTGCGTTCACTGACTACACCTGGATGTAAACACACACATTTCCAAATTAGGATCAGTCAGTTCTGTGTCATGTAATATATAACCAGAGGTGGGAAGTAATGATGTGTAAGTACTTTGTTACTGTACTTAAATACACTTTTTAGGTATCAATCAAATTGTATTTATATAGCGCCAAATCATAAACGTTATCTCATGACACTTCACGTATGGAGCCGGTCGAAACCAGACTCTCAAGCCAATTTACAGAAACCAACCAGGAGCACCGCGGGTCCCACACTAGACGAACAGAACACTATTAAACAGCCTTTTAAAGCTGGGTCAGTTATCTCTGGGAGATAAAGATGCAAATGTTAATGCGAGTCAACCATCATCTAATATAAGACTATCATATCTGGTGAATATCAATGTTCTTATTTCAGATATCGGCCACTATATCACACATTGGGGGTTTTTTGCCCCCAGTATCGGTATAGTTACGACCCTGGGTCATAATTTCTGTGTGTGTTGGTGTGTATTTTGTTTTCTTTTGGCAGGAAGCTGCTGATTGGTGGAACCAGACGAGCTGCCCTTTCAAAACGGTCCTGGATGCAGCGGCTCCTTCTCTCCCAACAAGAGATGCTGTGTGTGTTTGGTCGCCAGCCTTCCTGATATGTATTTGTGTGTGTTATTAGTAGTAGTTTTGTGTTGTAAATAGCATTTTGGTGAAACAGTCCTTATTTTCTGGTGGGGGGGGTGGCTCTTTTTTTTTGTTTTCTCCTGTTTTGGGAGTTCAGGTTAGTTTAATGCATTTTATTTCCTGCATTTATGTCGGATTTGGACATTTAGGTTTGACCTCGAAGAAGACTGTTTGCTGGTTGTTTTAAATGAGCGCTCCCCTAACACTCTTTCAGTTCTTTAAAAAAAATAAATATTGTGAACTGTAAATTCTGGACTGTCGTTTGTGTCTGGGAGAGCACATTATGTGCGTCCTGGTGAACCTCTAGGCTGGGACGTAACAGTATCAGCCCCAAAAATCCCATATCTTATCTTATTTTTATTTATATTTTACTTTATATTTTATTCCTATTTTTCTCTACTTAAGTATTTTGTGATATTGTATTTCTTATTGTATTTGTACCAGAGTATAAACAATAATAATAATTTCCTATCTATCTAGCTATCTATCTATCTATCAGGCTCTAATTATCAGTAAATGAAGTATAGTAAAATACCTGATTTATACTTAACCCTTATATTG
>JAPQRP010000014.1:1388876-1401091 GCA_037367295.1 Apogon hyalosoma
TAACAGTTGTATATAGTCGTATTTAGGTAATAGTTGTATATAGTCGTATTTAGTTAACAGTTGTATATAGTCGTATTTAGGTAATAGTTGTATATAGTCCTATATAGTTGTAATTGCTGTACATAGTTGTAATTGCTGTATATAATAGTAATAGTATACAGTTGTCATGCCAATAACATGGACAAATCCAACACTTGTTCCAGTGATTCCCATTTCAAACAGTAAATGATTCACAGTCAAATGTCATGTTTTTATTTTTAGTTTTTTCATGCCTATACTTTTGTTTTTGTTGTAATGCTTTTAATGCCTGAGGTAAAGCACTTTGAACCGTGTTCTATAACTAAAGCTGCCTAATGTGCGTATTCCAAACCACACATTTAGCCCAATAATACATGTGGCCCGGCCCGGCCCGGCCGGACCAGCGGTGGAGGCTGTGTTTGTGCTGTGGGCGGTGAACACCCTTTCCTCTGCCTCCGTGTGAAATCCTTTGATGCGCCCTTCAACACACTGGCACAGATTCGATTCACACCTACAGGACCTGTTACGCTTGTTCGAGCAGCCATGTGTTCGTGCCTTTAAAGGACGCTTCAGGAGGAGGAGAGCCAACACATTCACACACAAACACACACAAACCGCATTTTTACAGGATTCAGCGTCTTCTCCAAGGACGCACAATGACACCACACTGTTCTGTCCAACATGTTGGGAGTCGATCTGCTTCAGATTGGCTCAAAGGACATCGAGGGAAGGTTTTGTCATTGAACACGTGTCCGTTTGTGCACGTGACGTCACGTGACCGTTGCTGAAACACAAATGAAAATGTACAAGAGCTGAAACCATTCATCCATTCATCAACTCTAATCAATTTAAAAAAAACGGTCCACTTTTCTTGAATCGAAGCTTGGTTTCCTGAATTTCTCTGCCGTTAAACATTGGTTCCACTGTCCTCGTTTCACACGGACGCTTATTGTGACGCACATGAGGCCAGGATCAGCAGTGTGTTAGTTCCATGTTCAGTTGATAATAAGGTGAGTCCGAAAGTGGAGACACTGACACTGATTATACATGTCAGTGGACTGGTCTGTTGTTTCTATCTATAGATCATTTGATATGTACTTTTATAATGTTGTTGTAATATATATATATATATATATATATATATATAGAGTTGTTATTCTTATTCTTTCTCCCTGTATTTTTTTATATATCCTTTTATTTTCTCTACTTTCTGTGGTGGTTGTTTCTGGAGTAAACAACAGGTTGTTTGTCATTTTCAAACGTCTGTTTTCTTCTTCGTTCCATCGAATCAAAGTAAATATGAAAATAATCCGTTCAAACGGTTCCGTCTGTGCAGCTCCAACACACTCCTCAACACAGGCTCCGCCCACTTTCTATCAGACAGCCTCCTGATCTGTGTCTTCACTCGTTTCTGTTTTTATCCGACAAACCTTAGAGCGTGCGTCCTCTCGACCCTGCTGTCATGTTCCTGGTTAACTAACTAACTAACTAACTCGAGTCACGGCTTGGTTAGTCTCATGAACTGTCGGGCCGCTCTGACCGGCTCGTGCGCCCACACATCCGCCTCTTTGTCCAAATCCAGTCACTAGTGATGCCAACAAACCCGAGGCAGCCTGTTTCCCATCAGATCATCTGTTGTAATGAGCGTCCGTTCACTTTAACTCATTATAACTCATCAGTCACAGGTTAACCCTTTACTGCCTGCATTCACAACCACAGTGTCTGTGTTCGAACATTAAGAAACACTTTCAGGTGTGGTGTTTTCAGGACTACACACTATTACAGTTTTATCTGAAGGCTTAACCTCCTGACATCCAGGGAAATGCAATCATTTACATTCAATAACTGTCTAGACTGGAAACAGCATGATACAACACTTTTTCAGATGAATTTTTTTATAGTTTTTTGGAATATATTTTACAGTGCACAGTGTTTTTTTTAGTAAAGCTGTGAAGCTTGTCCCCCACAGATGACTAAAATGCATTACTGGGTTAATTACTATGAGGACAATTATAACAATTACGTCTAATGTGACTGATTTGCATCATAGTTATTGTAGGTATTATATTCAAATTAACAATCTATACTTAATTTAGCATGAAAATACACAAAATAAGCTCTAAAATGAACAGAAGAAAATGAACAAAAATGAACAAATCAGTCAAGAAAATAAGTAAAATCAGCTCCAAATTGTACAAAACAAACAACAAAATAAACAAATTAGTTTAGACAATTAACAAAATAAGCAGGGGAATGAATAAAATATGTATGAAAATGAAAAAAAACCAAACAAATTAGTTAAGAAAATGAACAAAATTAGCTGGAAAATATGCAAAATAAGCAAGGAAATTAATAAATTAGGTAAGAAAACATATAGAATAAACAAAGAAAGGAATAAAATAATAACAAAAATGAACAAATTAGTCAAGAAAATGAACAAAATAAGCATGTAAATAAACAAAAATGAACAAATTAGTCAAGAAAATGAACAAAATAAGCATGTAAATAAACAAAAATGAACAAATTAGTCAAGAAAATGAACAAAATAAGCATGTAAATAAACAAAAATGAACAAATTAGTTAAGAAAATGAACAAAATAAGCAAGGAAATGAAGAAAATTAGTTAAAAAAAAGGTCTAAAATATGCAAGGAAATGATTAAAATCCTTTAGTTTTTCAGTTTTCACTTTACCAACTTTGTCGTCTGCGTGTGAGTCCGTCGGTTCATAAATCAGTTAAAAACACAAATATTTTGTGTGTAGGTGTCGTTCAGTGTGTTTGTCAGAGCGACGGAGGGAAAGAGAAGCAAAAAAAGACCCATGTAATTATGGTGGGAGGAATAACGTTGACCCGTGGCCTCAGCGTGGGCTTCCTGTGTGTGTGTGTGTGTGTGTGTGTGTGTGTGTGTGTGTGTATGTGTGTGTGTGTCCGTCGAGTGCTCTGACATGCGTTTCTTTTTTCTCTCCATCCACTGTTTTCTGACTCCATCTTCTCTCCATAACTCCGGCCTCTCGGTCTCATCTCCTCATCCTCCCACTCAGTGCACTCAGCATTGCAAATCAGCCGCCAACACACACACACACACACACACACACACACGTCGCCATAGGGAAGTGTTGTGGGGATCAGTAGGTTGTGTTGCTTCACATTCTCTCACATCGTACCTGCTTCTGTATTTATTCTGGTTCTTTTGCGAATGCTAATGTCAACATGTTCACATTTTACATTTTAAATCCACTCGGCAGAAACATTATCGTCCTCAAAGTGTTTAATTTGTCACGCCGTCACATTCGGAGTATTGTCGTTTGACGGCGGTGAGAGGACGGAAAATTAAAGTGACACAATACGACGACATGAAAACAGTTTCAGGCATAAAAAAAAAAAAAAAAATGAACAGAAAAAGAAAATAGTGTTTTCATGGTTGATTCACCCCTCGTCATATCTGCCTGTCTGGTTAAATAAAGGTTAAATAAATATAAGATAACAAATTAGTTCATAAAATGAATAAAATAACCAAGAAAATGAAAACCATGGACAAAATCAGCAGGAAAATGTACAAACTAAGCAAGAAAATAAACAGATATGAACAAATTAGTTCAGAAAATGAAGAAAATAAGTAAGAAAATGCAAAAAAAAGAACAAATTAGTCAAAAAATGAACAAAATGAGCTGAAACTTGGAAAAAAAACCCAAAACAAAACAAGAAAATAAAACTGAACAAATTCGTTTCAAAATTAAAACCCAAAAGTACCTGCCTCTGTATTTCTTCTGCTTCTGTTGCGAACGCTAATGTCAACATGTTGACGTTTTACAGCCTCAGTCACAAAACTTCTTTTGAACGATGGGTGAGATTCGTGTGACTTCCGGAGTTCGTAGACATTCATGGAGGGAGCAGTCGTTTCTTACGTCCGTCTTATGACGTCGGTACGGCTGCCGTTCAAAACGCAGGAGCAACTTGAGGCCTCCGTGAGAAAGTGCGTTCAGCTGTGGAGTACACTTGGAAACTGTTCAGCGCGATTCAGGTGAGTAACCACGGAAACGGTTCAGGATACTTCGGCTACGACGGCGGTCGGACACATCGGAGGAAAAACTGGCGGTGAAAGTCATACGCAGCTTTAAACTACGTTAACCTTTTTTCATTAAGTCTTTTTGAATGTGAATGTGCGTTTATGTGTTTGGGATTGTGCGCTGTCCGTGGTGCTGGAACAGCATTCCTGTGACGTACGTGGGAAAACTGAGCTGAACTGTTAGAAATTAGGAGTCACACTAAGACTTCAAATGAAGAACTGTGAAGTAGAAGGTTTCAGGATAAACCAGACACCGCAGAGTAACTGAAGGAAGTGAAAGTTAAAAACACCAACCGTCCCACGCACACGTTCTCTCCATCAGCCTGATCCTCCTCCCTGTGGACTGTGCATTATCTCTGTCCAGGTTTTGTTCCTTCCTCTTTATTTTTCTGTGAATTAAACACTTCAACACCGTGCATTGGAGTCCAGTCATTCACTCCGTCTTGACAGTTCGTGTTCGACCCCTCTAAATCAAATCTAATTTTATTAATATAGCGCCAAATCACAACAAAAGTTATCTCATGACACTTTACGTATCGAGCCGGTTGAAACCAGACTCTGACCAGACCTCTAAGAACGCCACGAATGACGCACCGACATCGCACTATAAACACCTGACGTCCACCTTAAGAACGCCGTGTGAAAGCCTGTCAGTGCGTCCGTTCATGTGACCTCTAATAACACCGTACGGTGTTCTTCTGATCTGCCTGCAGCCAGCGCAGGAACACGTGGGTTCTGCAAAGGCCTCCGGATCCACAAACGTTGTGTGCTGTTCTTACGTAGTTCATAAGGCTTTCGTTAGTGCGCCGTGCGAAAGGGGGTTTCGTGTTGTGTTCATGGAAAATCTTGCACAAGATCATTTATCTGGCTACGAACTTAGGACCGGTCTGCGAACTCTCCATTCTTAGAAGTCCGCCTTGAGAAGGTCGTACGAAATGATCCATAAATCGTTCATATGGGCATTTGTGCCTGAGGCTTCAAATCCACTCGGCAGAAACAGAATCGTCCTGGAAGCGTTCACTTTGTCACATTCAGATTCAGAACCATTCGCAGTTGTTTTAAGGGTTGATTCACCGCTCGTTGACTGTTATTGTCAATCCTCCTCCGTATTCCTCATGATGTCATGATGTGAAGCTCAACACTCAATGAAAACATCGTCACCTTCAGAAAATAATTACATAAGTGATGTGCTCAGATTTTCCACGGAACAAAAAAAAAAAACCATCAGCAGAAATGGAATATTTGATGATTTAAGCAAAAAAAGGCCATTATTTTAGGAACGTATGAACAACTGATTCTTTGTGTTTTTTTCACTTACAAATGTTAGCATCAGGTAATAAAAGTGTCATTTAAAGGGTTCAAAATCCTGAGAATTATTCAGTGTTTGAAAGTTTTGATCAGGACTGAAGTTGTTCAAAATATTTGACCAAAAAAAGCAAAAGTGTTCTGTTGATTTATTAGAAAAATTTAAATTAGAATTATTTTAGGAAAGTGACCATATGTTACCTGGTTATAAACTACATTTGCCTACATTTCAGTAAAATTATATAAAAAAACCAATAAATCACTTATTTTGTCGCTGTGACACTGAATTAAGTGTAAATTGTTAATTTGAATTTAACACATACAATAACTATGATACTAAAATATCTAAAACTAAAATATTAATTAAACCACCATAAATAAGTAACTTCAACTGGAAGTTTAAACTGAAATATTAGTGTTGAATGTGTTTTACCTGGAAGTAGAGGTTGAAGTAACAGGGTACACAAATACGTCCTCGGACGCCTGAGTAGAAGGAGGTTTTCTAAAAAAGACAAAATGAACCAAATAAACCAACAAATTAGCCAAGAAAATGAGTAAGAAAATGAAAAACATGATCAAATTATTCAAGAAACTGAACAAAATGAGTAAGAAAAATAAAAAAAAGATCAAATTATTCAAGAAACTGAACAAAATGAGTAAGAAAAATTTAAAAAAAAGATCAAATTATTCAAGAAACTGAACAAAAATCAACAGAGTGAAAACAGTGTTAATTCCTTGTACATCCTGCTCTTCTTCGTACCTTCCCTTATTTTATTTTATGTTATCTGATCGAACCTTCCCGTCTGTGTTTGTGTTTCGTAAACTCTAACCAGTACATGTTCAAGTGCTGATGCACTGGATCCAGTCCAGTGAACATCTGCGTCTTCTGATAAAGACGTGAACTCCCGCTGAATCCACAGCAGACGAGCCCAGCAGTAAATTAAACCGCACTCGGACGGCCGGAGTCTGCAGGTGTCTTTGTGTCGGCACTCACCTGTCGTTTATCGGGTCGGACCCGGGGTTAACCAGGTCTGGCATGGCTGAGGGGGAGGTGCCTACTGTCGCCATGACAACCAGTTCAGGGTCCAGGATGTAGATTTCTTCCTGGGAGATTTCTGATACGTAGTTGAGATGTTCCTTATGAGACAGAAGGTAATAAAGACACATTCATTTAAGAGAACAGATCCAAAACCTGCCGCAGACGCACGCCCTGCGGTCCACTGGGAACAACAGCAGGCTTTGGTGGGTTCCCTTCTTCCCACACATTCATGTGGAATGGCCTTGTTCCTTTTGCAGTCTGGCATGTGTCACTGATGAGCGTCGCCGTGTTGGTTCGTATTGTTTCGGTTTCTCCAGGTCAAATGTTCAAGGCTGAACTGTGTCGGTGCGTGTTTGGACTCACTTCGGGGAAGGCCTTCACATAGACATTTCCTATTGTTTAGAATGTTCTGATGTTAGTGTCAGGGTCGGAACCCTGTAAAGCCTGAACCATTACATCATACGAATGGGACCCAATAACCGGGGACATTTTCACATATATGTTTGATTTGAACATGTACTTGAGTCATGTTTTTCTACAGTAACAGTACTTTTCCTTGAGGATCATTTTTGGCTACTCTGCCCTCCTCTGATTATTGGGTCGAAAAAGCGTCAGAAACTCAACTAAACCCAGTTTCATCAAAGCACCTGCGTCCGTTTTTGGTCTTTTTCTGTTGGTCAGTCTCCACATTGTCCCGGCGGTTTTAGAAATATTTAACCAATCAAAAGCAACCACAGCGCTTAACTCCATGCATTTATTTAGAATATACATGGTTTTTCCAGTTTTGGACATAAGAGGTTTCTGCCCGACAGCGACGACATGCTACAGCAGTTACGGCGGCTGGATCTCACTCGTCTAAATGCTCGCTGGGAAACGAGCGAAAATCGCATTCCGCTGGGTATTTGAGCTTTAAGACATCTGAGAGACCGGCGCATTTGAAGCAGCAAATAATGTTTTATTTTATTCAAGAGGAAAAAAGAAAAGAGGGGGATGAAGCCAGACTTCTGCAGACGTGATCTGCATTGGAAAACAAAACCACGACATAAAACAAGGACAAACGCTAATGTAAGATAATGAATGCTCCGCTGTACCGGCTCCCGGAGTCTCGGTTGTAGGTGGTGTATTTTAATCACACAAAACTTACACCGTGCATCCTGCGAAGCTCTAACTAAGCATCTGAACTGGGTGAATCTGCAGGCAGAATCAAAGCACCTTTGGGGAGACGCTACACCGTGGATTACACTGCACTGCCAAGCAAGAATTATTATTAGCATCATTAATTTTTCATACAAAGGGCCAGAAGGAATATACTGGCAACCTGTCACAAAAGTACCCTGAAGGAGCTGGATTCTGACAGGAACCAGTGTCCAGATGTCACTGTTTAACCGTATGACACATGATGAAGTGTTTCAGTCCCAACGCAGATCAGAGTTGGCTAATTAAGTAGATACGGGAAAAAAAAAAAGAAGAAAACTGTATCTGAGCGTCATGTTCTATTAGGAACCAATAGTAAGTGGAACATGTGAGGCTGTCAGGTTCTGGTCTACGTTCCAGTCCTGTGGTAACGGCAGAAGTGGGCGGGGCTTTCACTGGAGGAGAACTCCGCTAATTCAGTCCCAGTCCACATATGACTTCTATCAGTGATCAGTAGGAACTAGACCGATATCTGGAACCGCTGACATGTTCAAACCGTCAAAGTAAAGGCACCTTTTTAAAACGGAAATAATTCATTGAAAATTCAAAACTCTAAATTTCTGACAACTGTGAACAAACTCTGTAGACATCGTCCAAAGGAAGACACGTAAAAAACTGAAATGAATCCCACCAATAGTTTCAGAGAAGACTGTTGAAACCTAGACCGTGTTGACCTTGAGTTTGACCCTTCAAGGTCAAAGGTCACGGACTCCAATTAAAGTCCATATACGATGTCTATCAGTGCTCAATAGGAACTGTATTCATATGTGTGACTATTTACATGTTATAAACCATTCAAATATGGACGGTTATAAGGAAAGTATTCAAGAAATGTTCTGTGAAAGAGGGAGGTTGTGATTAAAGGGGACCGTTCAATGTAAATATTCAAGTCCGCCCTAGGTTAAAAAGTGTGTGTTTGACCATCGGTGGAGTCCAGCTGTGTGCGGAGAGGAAACAAATATCAAACCGAATTCAGCTGAAAGAAGATCTAAAGCTCTGACTGTGTGAGGTCCAGCCTTTAAGAACGATGACGAGGGCCGTTTGTTACTTTATGGATCATGTTCAACGGACAAATATGCTGGAATTATTGGAGAAACCTGTTGAACTGTTGAGTGTTTGTGGGACTGGACTGGGATCATTCTGTGATTCAGTGACTGCGTTCAATCCGCTGTGGTTCAACGCTAACATTAGGACCAATGTACGGTTTGATTCATGGGTTCAGACGTTAGTGATAAAGGTGTGAGAGCACTTGAAGGTTGGACTACATCAGTTCACACTTCTGCCTACTCCTTTTCAAACATGTACATTCAGACTTGCACGAACTTGAAGATAGATTCTGTCTATTTCAATATTTGTGTCTTATGTTGCTTTGTTTTCTTTTATTTGTTTCTTCACATGTTCAAAATAACTGCACAAATAAAGGTACATTTTTAAGATTTCCTAATTTCTCAAAACCGTGACCAAACTTTGTAGCCATTGTCCCGAGGAGGCTACGTATAAAATACGAAATGAATCCGACCTGTAAATTCATCAGGGAAGATGTTGGAAGAAACTGCTAACAAAGACTCCGCCTTCACAATAAGTCATGGCCAATCAGCCGGCGCGATAAAAACGAGCCGCCTGATTGGACGAGGGCAAGCGCTACATAATGTTAAGCAGTGACCAGCAGACGGACTTACCTGAGCTCTGTCGATCCTGTAGAAACGATCTGCAGTTGTAGCTGAAGAAAAAAACAAAAACAATAGGGATTATTTTGGAAATCAACAGCTCTAGGTCCAGTGTTGAATTCCAATTAACTCCATGTTTCAGAGTGAAAAAAGTCCAGTTACATTAAGACAGTGTAATGTGTATAATTAATGTAAAATAAATGGACAAAATAAGAGAAACATGAACAGAAATAATGTGAAAATGAACAGATATGAACAAAATAGTAAAAAAACCTGGTTTAGCACTACGACGCTTCCATTTTCTACGATAAAATATGAAAAAAAAATCAGATCGAAAGAAGCAAAAAAATCAACAAAATAGAGAACGAAGAGCAAAATGTGTCCAAAAATGAAGAACAATCACTTGATGAGGAAAAGCACCAAACTGCTATGAAACCTGTCCTGAACTGAAGTGTGCGGAGCCTCTCATGTCTGTATCTGTTCAGGTTCTGCCCATTTCCATGTCATTTTCCTTTTGTTTTTGCACTCAAACAGCCCAGTGTGCAGCTGTCACACTGCTGTGGCTTCATCCTAACTCCAGCTCACACATAGATGTGTTGTGTGTTGCTGCTCGTCCTCGTCTTCCTCATCAGCTCTTCTTCTATTCAACTCTTAGTTTCAGATTTCCTGTTGAAGGTTTGAACATAAGGAACCGCACACGCCTCCATTTGACACGAAGCTTTGAATTGAACATGAAACAGAGAAGATCCTGTGAATGTTCTGATTAATAATAACAGGCCCTTTCTCTGCCCTGTTTACCGTCAAATCCTCCTCTTTTTCAGCCCTTGTGTTTTTGCCTCCTCTGTTCTCTGCTAAATTCCTCTAGGAACGCGTGTGTTATTGGTTGTGGGATATTTTTGGTCCGCCACTATCGTACGGCATTAATATTCATGACCTTCGCCAGTAAACAGCGGCTGATGGCGTGGGGGTGCGTCTGCGTTTCTACACGTACGCACCAACAGTGGGAAACTCCGTTTTGGAAAAACAACTTGTAATGTGTTGAAAACGTGTAGACGGAACATTTGAGCCCAAACTTCCACAGTGACTCCACCGAAGCAGCAGATAGGACACGTCACTGCCTCGGGTTCAAACACAGGAAAATCGAGCCTCGGCCTCTGAAGAGGACACGTCGACAAGCCAACCAGCTTGGACTTCCTCTGCTTTTTACTTACTCTGCTCTTTTTCTTCACTAATTTGTTCATTTCTCTTCATTTTCTTAATTATTTTGTTGATTTTCTTCATTAATTTGTTCATTTTTGTTTGCTTTCTTGTTTATTTTATACACTAATTTGCATATTTTGTTCATTTTAACTAAATTTTCATTTTTGTTCATTTTCTTGTTCATTTTGTACAGTAATAAATTCATTTTCCTGCTTATTTTTTCATTTTTTTGTTCATTTTCTTGCTGCTTTAATAAAATCTTCCATTTCAGTGTCACTGCCGTGAACGTCACATAAAAATTAAGTTCCACCACTAAAACTTTTGTATGTCCGATATAAAACATGTTTCTAAATATGTGAAAACGAAGCTACAACTTATGATGATAATGATTATATCTTTGGTTTTACATCAGTACAAAACAAATGGGATTTTTGTCAGGGCACATGAATGAGCTAAGATGCTAATATGAGCTAGTGCGCTAACTGTAGCTAACATTAGCTGGTGAGCTAACCAAGCTTTTTTTTAATGTAAAAACCTCAATTATCTGTAGCACATCTTGTATTTAATCAACACCATGACACAACAGCAGAAAAAAACCCACATTATTTGTGTCTGTGTGATCGATCCTATTTGGAATAGTGTCGATAAACTTTGACTGTGTATAGTGAAGGACGACGAGCTAAAGCAGCGGATTAGCTACGAGCGGCTGCACTTACAGTCCAGGAAACACCACTTTGGAGACAGCCTCTGGGACGAAAGACTCTGCGGTTTGTTGGTTTCTTCCTCCTGAATGAAAAAAAACAAAGTAGTTCCATTTAATGAGAGGAAACTGTGGAGAAATCAGCCGAAGTCAGGGTCGATAATAATCAGTATCCGCGCAAACCCGAGGAAAGAAACAAGCAGGTTGAGTTCTACAGACACGACCATGAAAACCAAAGGCCTGAAGGCTCACTTCAGCCTGTTTGGGACGGTTCCCACTGCTGTGGATTTAGCCTCGATTGACCTAAGAAACTCGTGTTTAGGAGGAATTTTCCATATAAGGAATGTGTGTCGGACGTGTGTTTGTTGTTTTTAATCACGCTTGGATTTTCACAGATTTTCCCAAATACTGACTTTAATACATTATTTTTTGTGTTTCATCAGATTTAACATTTATTTCCCTTTTGAGTCATTCAGAACTAAAATGTCCCATTAAAAGCACATTTTTAATCCTAAAGTCATTAATAAATATAATCATTCTGTAATTTAATGGATTCATTTTTGCATTAATACGAAACTATACGAATCCAAGACTAAAAAAAAAACAAAACAGAAACAAACATGTATTATATGGAAAATACCTTTTTTGTGTATTTTTCATTAATAATCAGGTCTGATGCGTTTGCATGCATTTCAGAAGAGTTAAAAAAAAACTGGCTTGTGACAACATCACTTCAGTGTTCTATGCTTTTATGGTTTTTACACAAATAATGTTAAAAGGGACAAAAAAACTGAGAAATGAACAGAAATAAACAACCCCCAAATTTTGGGAATTACAAATAAACAAATTAAAGCTGCAAGCAGCATTGGTCGGGACCTCGCGCTCTGGCCGGGTTCAGCCTCCCATGCCACCACACCTTACCCGTCACGCCTCCCTCCACCCATTATTTGTTTGTTTTTTTTTTTAGCAATTTTATGTATATGTTTTGGCATTTTTACCAAAGCTTTTATTTTGAAAACACCTACTC
>JAPQRP010000014.1:1502100-1516389 GCA_037367295.1 Apogon hyalosoma
CAGTACCAGCAGACACAGGGTTAAAGGTCACCAGTACCAGCAGACACAGGGTTAAAGGTCACCAGGACCAGCAGACACAGGGTTAAAGGTCACCAGGACCAGCAGACAGGGTTAAAGGTCACCAGGACCAGCAGACACAGGGTTAAAGGTCACCAGGACCAGCAGACAGGGTTAAAGGTCACCAGTACCAGCAGACACAGGGTTAAAGGTCACCAGGACCAGCAGACAGGGTTAAAGGTCTCACTTTAAAATCAGAAACAGGATTTATCCTTTAGCAGAGCTCCTTAAGAAAAGACTTAAGTTTGAGGTGGATCAGTGCTCCTTCTGCAGTGCTAGTGATGAAACCGTAGAACACTTATTTTTCTTATGTCCTGCATCACACTGTTTTTGGTCAGACATAAAAAACTGGATTTCACTAAAAATGAATGATATTCCATGTTTTGAATTATATCATATGGATAATATGACCCCATATGTTTCAGATCTCATTAACATAATTTTATTATTGGGTAAATATCATATCCATTGTGCAAAATAAAGAAATAACGAGCTCTCCATTTCTGGATTTACAAACAAATTTAAAATGTTTGTCTTGTGCCTGGGAAAAATAGAAAAAAAACAAAACTTCAGTGACAATAAGCCAGAACATTGCTCATTATTTATTATTTTAATGTAAAGAATCTTCTCTGTTGCATCTCTGCTCCTATACGTTAATTTAAAATGCCTAATGATTTGCACTATATAGTATTTGAGTGTATTTGTGCTCTTGCCTTATAAATCCCCATGATTTTTTGTACTTTATTTTAGTTATGTTCATTTGTATTACTC
Organism: Apogon hyalosoma; assembly: GCA_037367295.1. NCBI lineage: Eukaryota > Metazoa > Chordata > Actinopteri > Kurtiformes > Apogonidae > Apogon > Apogon hyalosoma. The sequence continues at coordinate 1,502,929 of JAPQRP010000014.1, forward strand.
TATTATTATCCTTGCTGAGAGTTTGTAATTTGAACTAGTTCAATAAAAAAAAGACCCTACTCTGCGTTCTTGGTACTGAGGAACGGCTTTGACTCCGGCTTCACCTGAGCTCTCACGTGTGTTAGAATAAGTATCTCTTCCTGAGATCAAGGAAAGGAAGTTTTGGCCTCTTTTTTTTTTTTTTTTCCACATAAAATAATAGTATTGATTGGAGACAGAATAAATCCACAGTTTTTTGAGATACATGTTTATGGAATGTTTTTTGCAGTGGATGGCATTTTTTGATTATTATTTTTATTAAAGCTGTGAACCTTGTCCCAAACAGGACAAAAATGCACTGCTGGGTCTTAGGAGGCTATGAATAAAAAGTTATAATAGAATAAAGAAGAAGAGTTTTGACAAATCTGTCCAAACAGTGACAATAAACAGTAAACAGAAGGACGTGCAAGTATAGTTTTCTCTGGTCCCTGACCTAATGTGACCAGTGCTGACATGTTTAGCCACATGTGTTCACTCCATCTCTGGCTGCTGAGGTGGTGTCCTGCTAATTACATACAGTTTGGGGACAATTGGTGGACATTTTGGGGAAGTCCGGTCTTATTAGGAGAGACGGCATACATCCCACCTGACCAGGTTTATGACTGACCCAAACCTTGACCCGGACTTCAGACTGGGATGCAGAGTCGCTGTCGTACGCACTTCTCTGTGCTTCCGGAGCAGGTACCCACTGTAAACTGTATAGAGACCAGGTCTGTCCCCTGAGCATTTAAAGAAGGAAAAAAAACAGCTGCACTGGAATCATTTCTAGCCCAAATATCTCATCACACTTCAAATCAGACAGAATCACCTACAGAGGAACGTTACACTGAGATAGAAGAACTGATTTATAGAAAAAATGGAAAATCTGATTGAACCAATCTGACCAAGATCAGTTTCACTGGTTCCATTGGCAGATTTTTTTTATGCTTGAATTAAGCAAAAAAAAAAAATCTGCCAGTGAAACAAGTGAAAATGATCTTATTGTAGATAATTCATTTATGAAGACAGGGGTATTTGTTTGTTTCCCTGCCTTACTAGTTTCAGCTACGTCCTGTAATAGTTGTATGTGGAAGACAGTATGAAACTGCACCAGACTGAAAATGATCTTGGTCAGATTGGTTCAATCAGATTTTCCATTTTTTCTATAAATCAGTTCTTCTATCTCAGTGTAAAGTTCCTCTGTAGGTGATTCTGTCTGATTTGAAGTGTGATGAGATATTTGGACTAGAAATGACATAAATACACTTGGTCAGAGTTAGATTTTTACAGTGTACAACACTTTGATTATAAGCAACAACACAAACAAAAAATTAACACAAATATACAAGCTTAGGACAATTGATCATTGACATCCAATTTAAGTTTTGAGTGCATAATGACAATTCTGTCTGCATTTGCACTTTTTTTTAAGTTGGCGAACATCTGTACAGCTTTTTAAATCCTGTAGTCGGGAATTCCATATTTTTACACCAACAACTGAAATACACATTTGTTTCAATGTAGTCCTTGTTACTTGGTACTTCAAATCAAATCTGCCTCTATGATTTTCATCTCCTGAAGGGTCAAAACACAGTAATGGTGCCCTGGGTGTCTTTTAGTGTCATTGAATTTTAAATTCTTACACCATTGTAGAAAACAACTCAAATGTTCAGATAATGTAAGTTTCATTAATACACACCCGGTACCTTTTCTGAGACACTGGGAAACATAAGGGGATCCCATGGTCATATAGGCCTAGGTCAGAAATTAGGTTATTTTTTCATGTTTTTATTATTCACATATGTTAAACTAATTAAAAGTAATAGTTGATCATAGAAAACTGCCACGTAACACTAATATGGGAAAAATTTAGTACTGGGGGTGGTGTGTACACACAAATAGCTTTTGCAGGTTTTCTGGTAAAACTCTGTTTTTGGCTTGGACATAATTTGTAATGTTTTATTAATTCTGTAAGTTTCAATAAACCTAATTTAATAAATAAACGATCAGTACATGTCATAAGAGAAAATTAAGCTAATAAACTGAGGGTGATACAGTGAATGTGCTTGTGTTAATTGGTGAAACAGTTTTATCCATTTGTATTACAAATAATAATCATAACTAAAATCCAAATTCTGGTTCCATCTCAAAATGGAGATTATGTCAGACAACTGTCACTATTGGTGAGCCTGTTTCCAGTCACACTAATACTATGATCATTATCCGACTGGTGGAGTTATCAGATGATTAGTGCTCATGTAAACAGTATAATCTGATCCGTTTAATCAGAGAACAGCGGTTCTTAAAAAGCCACTTCATGAACCTTCTGTCCTGTATATTTGTCAGTCGTTCTTTTCTCGGCAGCAGCTTTTTTTTTCTTTTTTCTGAATCTGGGTTGTGATTGGTTAACAGCTGGAGTGTGTGGTCCACCTGGTCCAGAGGGGCTGTGAGGTGAACACGGTCAGCAGCCGCTTCAACCAGACACCGACGCACACGGCGGCGTTCGGCGGACATCCTCACTGCGTGGTGTGGCTCAGCCAGGCCGGAGCCGATGTCAACAGCCAGGTCAGTGTGGGAACAGCGACAGACTGAGTGATGCAAACAGAACAGTGTTTACCCATGAGCCTTCATGATCAGAAACCAAGAACTGCTTACATCACAGGTGTCAGAGTCATTTTAGTTCAGGGGTGACAGACAGCATGGATTATTAGTATTATTAGTATTATTATTATTATGCTCTGACATCTGACCTGGAAGTATTACTAAGAACAGCTATGAATGGGCAGTCCTGATAATGAAAAAATGAATGAAGTAAGATTCATGTCTCCTGGGTCACAAGACCTAAAACACATAGAATAGGATAGGATAGAATAGAATATTTTTATTGTCATTGTGTCAAGTACAATGAAATTCAAAGTGCCATCCAATATGTACATAGGGGTGGGTGATATGGGCAAAAACTATTTCTTGATTATTTTTAAAAAATTTCCCCATAATGATAATCTGACAATATCCTTTAAAATGTGAATTTCTTTCTTTTGTTTTTACTAAAATGCTATAAAACTCTACTTGCTTACAGGACATCTATGGATAGACTCAGCATTTCAGAACTACGGCTCTGGTTTGTTTTTAAAGGGCTTCGTACATCTTCTGTAAAACGTGGGGGTGTGTGTATGTGGGGTAGGAGCCGTGGTTCTATACGTGGGGGTGCGGTCCATAACTAACAGAACTAACGCTGACATGAAACCTAACATTCTTTCACCGTCCGACTCCTTCTGTTCCTCTGTTAAACTGCTGATCTCACACCAGATGTTCACATAGTTCAATTCCCAAAATGCACCTGTGAGAGAATAGATATTCAAAAAAATAGCACTGTGTAATTTTGGTGTCCTTTTGACCGTGTTACATGCGGATTTATTGATTAAATATAATGTAAAATAATATGTTTTATGTGAAAAATAGTTTGTCTTTTATCTCAGTCAGTATTTATTTTTCAAATAGAGCCAAAGTGCTTCCAAATCTGCTTCATAACATTAGTCTACACCTGGGTTGGATTTTAGACCCAGGTCCTGGTTTTAGACCAGGTTCACAGAAGAACCCAAACACAAACTATCCTTTAAAAAGTGTAAATAACATGAACCTAGAATTTATTAAGAAAAATAAGTGCAAATTTAACACTATTCTGCCTCAGTTTATTGATTACACGTGTACATTACAACGTACAGATCACAGTGGATCTACAAACACACTAAACATTTAAGAACAGGAATAATATTGTTAAAATTGCATTTACTTGTATTAAAACATTTCAGGTTGTTCGTATTTGTTCAGATTGTTCACGTTTTGCTAAAGAATAGTTTGTAAATGTAAATATTTTTGTGTAATTTTACCTTTTCACATTAAAACCTAGAAAAAAGTTTGTAGTTGTATTTATAGGTTATGTTATTTTACTTTACACACTGTAAAAATCTTAACTCCGACCAAGTGTGTTTTTCTCATTTCTAGTCCAAAAATCTCATCACACTTAAAATCAGACAGAATCACCTACAGAGGAACTTTACACTGAGATAGAAGAACTGATTTATGGACAATAGATCTGGAAAATCTGATTGAACCAATCTGACCAAGATCATTTTCAGTCTGGTTCAGTTTCATATTGTCTTTCACATACAACTATTACAGGACGTAGCTGAAACTAGTAAGGCAGGGAAACAAACAACTACCCCTGTCTTCATAAATACATTATCTACAATAAGATCATTTTCACTTGTTTCATTGTCAGATTTTTTTGCTTAATTCAAGATTTTTTTTGCTTAATTCAAGTAAAAAAAATCTGCCAATGAAACTAGTGAAAATGATCTTGGTCAGATTAAATTTTTATGTCTTCGTGAACACCAGGTGATGGCAGATCCGGACGGTAAGAACATTTGCTGCATCCAGAGTCCATTTTAAAAAACTGAAGTCGATGTATTTGTCTTTTTTCCTGTATTTGTCTACACTGAATTGAACACACAGGTTGATGACGCCTCTGTTTGATTCACCTTTTGCTTGTGTTTTCCAGGACTTTACAGGTGAGGCTCCCATCCATAAGGCGGCCCGGTCCGGTAGTCTGGAGTGCATCCAGGTTCTGCTGATAGCCGGTGCAGAACCACAGTAAGTATAAGACTGATCAAACAGATGCACAACACTGAGTGGATACAAAGGTGAACAGCAGCAGAAACAAACCCCGTCCGTCCCATCAAACATTCTCATCATGTAATTTTACTCTTTTGACTATTTTAAAGATCGGACCCACATTAGATCATATTTAACTAAAATGAGTTTAACACCCTTGATTCTTAATATTTTCAGTGTAATTTTTGCTTTTCACTGATTCATCCCATGAGAAGGATCGGGCTCTGTGGCGCTCCGGCTTTGGCCCGTGGGTCATTTGTAAATAATCATACTCTTATTATTATTATTATTATCATACTCTTCATTGAACAGTGGGTGACCGTCTCAGTGTTGTGTTTGTTTTTCTTTTTTTCCAGTGTGAGAAACGCCAGCGGGCAGACGGCTGCAGACCTGGCCCACGCTCAGGGCTTCCACGACTGTTTCCTCTTCATCTCCAACGCCCAGAACCAGCTCCGGCAGCTCGCTGGACTCCACAGCGCCCCCTGTGGCCAAAGCCAGCTGAGCAGGAAGAGGCTGCAGAGCGCCGTGGACAGCACTCCGACAAAAAAGACAAAGAGAACCGACGGTAAAGATTCCACCAGACACATGTCGGTACTCACTTATCCACCCGAGACCAGGATCGTACAAGGTTTGGCTTTTTTCAGAATCAGAATAGTTTATTATTCTGTGTTATAGTCGCTCCTTTCAAGTATAAGAACAAATATCAGGAAAGAAATTATCAATACAACAAATTAAAAACTATTCTTTGACATTCAATTATAGTCTTGATTGGAAACAGGATGATGCAACCATTGTGTCTGAGTAGGGCTGGGCGATAAAACAACGACGTATGTCACGATATAACTTTCCCCCATAGAAATATGAGACATGCTCAATACAGTTTCGATAGAATTCATTCGTCCATGTTTTGACAGACGTGAGGACAGCCAATCATAATTAAGTACCGCCGCACCAAACCAATCACACTAGAACCGTGTCAAATTGGGTCGACGCCCACAGCACAGACAAGAGCAGCCGCAGCGCACTACTGGGGTAAATCCAGGTGTGTTAATGTGATTTATTCTAATCAGATTACTGCTGTTATCTGATAAACCAGATCAGATTATCCTGTTTACATGATCAATAATAACCTGATTCTTCCACACATCAGATAAGAATCAGAGTTTTAGTATGAATGTAAATGGGCTCATCGATTCTAAAGGTAATAATATCAACTGTGTATGTGATGGGCACTAGTGGATAGGGGTGGGCGATATGGGCCAAAAAAATATCTCCATTATTTATTTTTTATTCTCCGATAACAATAATCTTCTGATAATCTTTAGAATGTGATATTTTTTTGTTTTGTTTTTATTAAAATGCTGTAAAACTCTACTTGCTGACAGGACATCTATGGATAGACTCAGCGTTTCAGAACAGCAGCTCTGGTTTGTTTTTAAAGGGCTTCATACATCTTCTGTGAAACATGCGGGGGTGTGGGGTAGGGGCAGTAGTTCTGTATGTGGGGGCGCGGTCCATAACTAACAGAACTAAGGCTGGGGTGAAATGAAAGTGAAACCTAACATTCTTTCACCATCCCACTCCTTCTGTTCCTCTATTAAACAGCTGATCTGACACCAGATGTTCACACCTTCTAACCCAGGGGGGTCCAACCCTGGTCCTCGAGGACCCCTATCCTGCATGTTTTAGATGTGTCCCTCTTCCAGCACAGGGACACATCTAAAACATACAGGGCCAGGGTTAGCCACTCCTGCCTGTATCCATAAATGCTAGGCCACATGAATCCATCAAACCCACCCCCCGGCACCCCAGCTGCATATACCGTTATTTGGATCATCTGTTAGTTTTCTTTTCAGACAGTGTGAATACTCCATAATATAAAAGTGCACATGTTCAAATCAACATTTATGATATATATTGCCCACTTCTACTAGTGGAAGAACTCCAGTTCATCTTTAAGGCTCATAAATCTGACTGATGTGTTTTCTGTTGCAGGTGAAGTCGCAGAGAGAATGAGCATCGACTCTGGACTGGACTCAGGTGGATTATTAAAGCAACACAGTTAATTGGAGACGATACACAGATGCACATTAACCTGTTGGGTTATGTACAGCTGCTTTTTTTATTTAACCCTTTAAGCGCCAAAATCGACAAACAACATGACTGAAACAGACCATAATGGCTCCAGATAGTTTCCAAAGCTCATTACCACCTACCACCAATAGACGGTGGACATGTGCCCCTTCAATCCTAACAGCATTTCAGGGCATGTTTCTATTCAAAGTGAAGAAGAAAATCCAGCTGAAAGGCCTGGTCCTGAGCAGGTTTAGTGAGGAAGTAAAGTTGATTTAGTTTGAGTTTGGACAGATTTATTCACTGCATTTTACTTTCTACTACTGTTTAAGTTAATTTATTTCAAGGATAAAATGACAAAAAAAACAAACACACAAAGAAAACTTCCATGTAAATATGTTCAAAGTTCAATTTAACTAAATGTTATGCAATCCAATAGGGCCACCACCACGTGACATCACAATATGCAAATTAGACGAGTCCTTTTAAACCCATCCTAAACTTTGGGTCATATGAAATATTTTTCTCATTTACAGTATGACTTTATCTCTAAACACTTCCACGATACAGCTTTTTGAAGTCTGGATATTAAAATGGAATGTTTTTTAAAACCTCTGGTGTGTGAAGGGTTAAAAGTGTTGAAATTCAGTGAGAATTTAAACTCTAAAAGTTATTTAACCCTTACCACTCCTGTTGCATCCTGGGTGTATTGCCATGGGAATAATACACATCATATATGGACATCCTGGGGGTGTGGTTAGAGGTCTCATCTTCAGGTTTTACAAAATGCATTTTTTTTATTAGTTGAAACTTAAGATGTGATAGTTTTGTTAACATGGAAAAGATGGAAAATCAAATGTATTTATTTATTTAACATTTATTTTACCAGGTGAGTTAGTTGAGAAGTGATTCTCATTTCCAATAATGACCTGGATATCATTATCTATGTCCAGTAACAGTTTATACGTAACTGAATACATAGTTCATACATATAGTTAATAAGTGCATCAGTAGTTGTAGGTTGTTACTAATTCAACTGCATTAGTACATTATTGTTATCCTTGTAGCATAATCACCCGAGTCAAAACAAATGATGTAAAATGCATAAGCGGCGATAGGAGAGTAAAGTTACGCAGATTTCAGTTTGGCCAAAAATATGACTTAGCCAACTCTGCTACGAGGCTAACGCTATGGTTTGAGGATTGAACGTGTTTCGTGTATTTTTATTTTTTAAACCAACAGTCAACAACGCCGTCTTCACCAACGGCCACGCTCCGACGCCTCCCGTGGATCAGAACCGCCCGTCGTCTCCGCCCTCAGCCAATCAGGAGGCTGACATGTGCGGCTCCCTCCACCGCGGCGGTAGTCCCAGCAGCTGCCTGTCCCAGAGGCCGGCCCGCTGGGGGCCCCGGGGCCCCGAGTGGGGTGACTTCCTGCATTACGGACACTTCCACGGCTTTGGAGACACGGCCGAGGAGCTGACGGTCCGAGTCCAGACCGAGAACAGATGCGTGAAGACGCCGGTCGACGCCTGAGGGTCCACGGCCACGCCCACGGCCCCGCCCACAGCCACAGGTTCACACTCTGGGTATTATCTCCATCTGTAGTTTTTGCATTTCACAGATTCATCCTATGGGTGGGATTGGACCCTTTGGATGGCAAGTTTTTTTTTGTTTTTTTTATGCATCTGAGCTTAAAAACCTGCTGAAAAAGGACGTGTAGGTCAGAAAATATATAGATAAGAAGTTAAAAAGAGCCAAGTAAAGTACAAATGCACTATGTGGACAAAAGTATGTGGACTAGGGATGCAAATTATCGATTCATTCATTAACAAGTGGTGCCAGGCACAACACACCCGCCCCTCACAAACGTTTTTCCTGATTAGCCCTATCTCTTAACATTGCGAAAACACATTTTTGGTGACCTTGACCTTTGACCTACATTCACCAAAATTTAATAGGATCTATTCTGGACCACCTCGCACCTTTCCTTTCAATAGCGTGTATAAGAATGAAAGCTAAATATTATTTATATATATGGGTGACTCGGTGGTGCAGTGGTTACCACTGCTTCCTCACAGACAGAAGGTCCTGGTTCCATTCCAACACCAGTCCATGGGGGTGGCACCTTTCTGTGTGGAGTTTGCATGTTCTCCCCATGTCTGCATGGGTTCTCTTGGATACTCTGGCTCCTCCCACCATCCAAAGACGTGCACTGATAGGTTAATGGGTTCATCTAAATTGCCCATTGGTGTGAATGTGAGAGTGACTGTCTATTGCTGCATTCCAGGCAGGTTTTTGAGCCCATAACTCATGACTTCAAACCATGACTCACAACTCTGAAGCATTCCAGGCAAGTCACGCCAAACTGCCGGACCGCAAGGAGCTGTGGTAGTTAGACGCAAACAAACCAGCATGGCGGACCACCATTTACTGTCATTCCTTCCCAGGGGTGTTTGTCCTTTGCTTATTTGAGGGAAACAGAGGAAAAACAGCGCATAAGTCAAGAGAAGCTGTTCTACCTTTAATGTTACGGTTGTTGTATATTTGGATACGTATTTGGTATTAATTTATTCTTCCACTAAATGGACTGAAAACTAGCGAATGCCAGAGCAGCTGCTGATTATGCAGAACATTTACAGATAAGTAACGTCAAAGCAGTACCTTGTTTTAATAAACCATCTGCATTAACACTGCATCCATGGGGGCTGCCATTACTATTTGACGGGTTATGTGACGTCAGAACCCGGAACCGGGAGAACGTGGATCTAGTACGAGTTCACGGGTGGGAAGTACGGGTTTGACTGCCATTCCAGTGCATTTTCACTGGTAGAAGGTTGGAAAAACATGAGTTATGGGTGGCCTGGAACGCAGCGAACCTGTGATGAACTGGAGACATGTCCAGGGTGAACCCCCCCAATATTCAACCTCAGCGATGAAACCTGGTTTAGGCAGTGGCGCCCCCTACTCTCCACACCACAAACACCGCTGTGGAAAAGGGCAATTAACTGACAATGTAATTTAAATCGAGCAAATTCTTATCGACAATTAGTCTATAGTCGATTGTTTACATCCCTAGAGTGGATCCGTTGAATCCAGGTATTTGTGTTCTAACAGGGTCTGGGATAGAAACAGTAAGGACTAATGTAGAATATGGTTTATACTGGATCAATATCAGTGCATTGGTTAGTTTGGGTTCAACTGTTATCTTTGCTTCCAAAACGCCTCAGACGGTTTTCACCAGGGCTGTAAGAAAAGATCGGTTCCGCAGTATACCATGATATATCATTTCACAAACTGTATGGATATTTAAAAGTATTGTATCAATATTTTTAGGTCTTTATTCAAATGCAGATATGGCAGAGGTTCATTTTTATTTATATTTTATTTATTATCATTAACTACATATTATTGTTAGTATGTCAGCCCTGTGATGAACTGGTGACAAGTCCAGGGTGAACCCCCCCACACCCATAAGTAGCTGGGATAGGCTCCAGCGACCCCTGTGACCCTAGCGAGGATAAAACAGGTTCAGAAAAGGAATGAATCAATCAATATTCTTAATGCAGTTTTATTAAATAATGGTGATTTGAAGCATCCTAAAGCACTTTTTACTGTCTGATAGAGGCAGATGTTCGTTCATTTGTTGGGATTGTACAAAATAATGTTATGATGTTAGTTATGAACGAATAAAATCTGAACATTTAAGCAGGATCTTAAACTGTAATGTCTGTAAAACATCGTTTAAGTGTGAAGTTTTTTCAGAGGAATATTTTGTGATATAGCATTAGATCTGTTCTGATCAAATAAAAATGTGTTTAGTATTTGTGCATATTTCTGGTGCAATTCAATTCTTCCGGGAAATAATTATTTAAAAAAAGAAACAAACAAAAAAAAAAGCCTTGTTAACAGTATCATGATATATCGTGATCCAAGTATTGTGATTTGTTTTGTATTGTCAGATTTTTGCCAATACACAGCCCTAGATATGACTTCATTTTTCTTAACGTTGATTTTCTTTGGGTTTTTTTTTTTTGTTTTTTTTTCCCATCCTTTCTGTATTCGGAAAAGCAGGTCATACAAAACTTCCCTTTCAGGTACAATTCAAAGTCCACACTTCAAATGTGAGTGAAGAGTGAATTGCTAATCCAGGTTTTTTAGTAGTTTATAGAACAAATATAACAAGTGGGCGGGAGGCGAGGGCTCGCTCCAACACAATAAGATATGTATGTTTACACGAACCTAAACAGAAATGTGTATCATAAATATTTTCACATAACCGATGTATTCAAATCACATCAATTACAGGTTTTACGTAGTTTGTCCATTTTGACCAAACAGTGAAAAAAGATGCCCTTGGACCCGTAAAACAAAATGTCAACGCCTCTAGAATGTAAATGTCCTGTACGATATCGATCCATTCTTCAGTTGTGGGTGCTTCAGGCTTTAACCATTCCATGACTTTTTATTGATTTATTCCAAATATAGAAATGGTACAAACTTCCTGATTGCACAACATAATATAGAAATGAAAATTCAAGGAAGCAAAAAATAATAATACAAATAAATAAAGACTTTAAATGTTTTACCTCTAAATTTTTCTCTGAATGTTAATAATTTTCTACAGTAACTAACCATCTGCTTTCTTCACATCTGACTGAGGAAGAAAAATCTACCATTAAACTTTAAGGAAATATTGATGTTGCTAAACTATATGGACAAAAATAGTGGGACACATCATGTCTACAGCTGTAAGATGTCCAGTTCATGAGGATGAAAAAAAAAAACATCGATATTTCCATAGAGTTTCATTTAAGAGCTAGAGCATTTAAAATCTAAATCATGGATAAAAAGTTATAATTGAACCCAAACTAACCAATGCAATGATCTTTATTCCAATATAAACTCTATTCTGACATGAGTCCTTATTGTTTTGGATCCCAGACCCTGTTAGAAAAGAAACACCTGGATTCAACGGCTCCACATACTTTTTTCTATATTTGTGCATTAATCCTGGCTCCTGTTTGTGGTTTAAATGGATAAATAAAAGGTTTTAAGTCTCATTTTCCAGGTTACATTTGACACTAAATACTCAGTGGTGTTGAAGCAGTTGTTCAGTCATTTCTGGAGGTTTTTTTTTTTGTTCACCTGTGTCACCATCAGACATGTACCAAAGGGAGAAAAAAAAAACTGTTTTTACTTTAATTTTAAGTATTTATTTTGTGTAGCGGTGATGGATTGTGTTAGAGCTGTACTGGAATGACAGCGATGAATACTGCAGATGTTTGTTTTTTAAAACCTGCCCAACACCAGCTGTCGACTTGTGTAAATCTTATATACACGGTGCCAAAACTGACTGTTTTATACTCGTTTGTCTCTTTCATAATAAAACACGTTTTGCAGAATCAGTAAAAAGAGTGAACTTGTGTTGTTCAGTTTTTCTGTTTTCAGATCATTATGGACATTTTTATCCATTTGGGTGAATTTTTCCTCTTCATCTCCATCTTTTTTTTTACTGTATTAGTGAATATGAACAATTTGTTATAGCAAAGTTTATTATTCTAATGTTAACTTTCTTAATAAATCACCAGAACTCTAAAGGATGACACATTTTCTTCAAAGTCAGTCAGGATAAAAATGTCCACTTCCAAAAAACTACTTAAAAACTTCAGAGATTAATACTTTTTTCTGCTGTTTTTGGTCAAATATTTCAACCCTAATTAAAACATATTATATATTGAATAATCATCAGGATTTAAACCCTTTAAATGCCAATTTTATTGATGCTAATGTTTTGTTTTTTTATGAAAAAGCATGAGTTATTTTCCATATAACAAATGTTGGAGGGCTGGGGAATTAAGTATTTATTTTAAATCAGTCTTGAATCTGTCAAAGATAATGTAAAATATTGGCTTTTAGACCTTATTTATTTTACATTTACTTTTTCTTAAGTTGTTCAGGACTAAAATGTCCCATTAAAACCCCATTTTTAATCTCAAAACTGTTAATATAAGTATACATTCTGTAATTTTATGGTTTTATTTTTTTACATTAATATGAAACCAGACAAATCCAAGACTTAGGAAACTAAATACATTTAAATAACAAATTTTTGTGTATTTTCCATAAATAACAACAGTGACTTCAAGTAATAAAACTGTAATTTAAAGGCTTAAAATCTTTAAAATTATTGAATGTTTGATAGTTTTGAGCAGAACAGAAGTTGTTTAAAATATTTATGCAGATAATTTTTTTTAGTTTGCATAGTTTTTATTGCAGTGTTTTGGAATTGGATGTTTTTATATTGTTTTAATTAAACTGACTCTTGAGGGTCAATGATTAGGTCCTAAAGTCTCACTATAACTTTAACCGCTGAGGTACAGAACATTGTGTGGATGGATGTACAGATTCAGTTTAATTTACTATAATACATTAATATCACATTTAAAGTAACTTACCATTTTACTGCAATTTCATTCTTATAACCACTCCTTTATTTACTTACATAAAGTGGTTAGAAATAAAGGAGTGGTTAATAAATAAATAAATACTTTTTTTTTTTTTAAACCTTGTTATCTACAGTCATGGAAAAAATGCTGATTCCATCCACAGTCCTCCAGAACAGTGTTTCTCCAGTCCAGTCCTAACTCCTGTGTGGATCATGTGACTCAAACAGACAGAACAGAAAACATGGAAT
>JAPQRP010000014.1:1534162-1556376 GCA_037367295.1 Apogon hyalosoma
AGTAGATCCTGCATATGTTCACTGGGTCAGTCCACTGTCTACTGTAGATGGACTTTGGATCAGCTGGTTCTGCTCTACTTTTGGACCCTGGTTGTCAGTGACGATGAAACCATGTATATGCGTTTGTTTCAGGTAAAACGAAGCATGAGCTTGATGTCAGGAAACGCCATTTTGGGCCACATGTCAGTGTTCGTGGACCACTTGTTCTTTGGTAGCTCGTATGGATCCATGTCCAGTCCAGTCGTCTTTAATTTCATTTCATATTCCACATTTTTCCCGGTCTCGCTGTGTTTACTGCTACGCTCCGTCATGTTGAGCGAGGTTTTTGCCACTCAGTTTGACTTAGAGGGGCGTGGCCGGGGGGAGAACGTAAACGCATACCTTCTATGTGTTCTGAACCTTCGACGGTAAAAAAAAAAAAAAAAAAAAAAACTTCAAGGGTTACCACAGTCACAACAGTAGATTTGTAAACCATGTATCAACAATTTTGAACGTTCCCTCCCTCACTGCAACTAAAAACTGCTTCAACTAAATATTACTAGCTTTGTCGTCACAGATGGGCTACTTGGGCAGTGGTCACGTGAGTGTACTGAATAAGGCCCACGTGGTTTACCTCCTTCTTTGGTAGTTCCGCTTATATGATAATACTAAGTTCAACTAAGTTCAAACAGAGCTCAAGTTCAGTAGGTTTTATCAGGTCATATCACATTTGCAGCATGCACACTGACCTTTCCATGACTTAAGTGGGGATTTCCACGAGGACTCCTCTGACTACGCAGAAAACGGAATGGCTTTGATATGGAATCCTAAGTTGGATGTGAATAAACTGACAGGACACAACATTTATTATTCTTCTGAGGGAGGCGCTCCGGACCTGGAAGGAAATCATGGTTAATTTTTTTTTTTTTAATATAAGTTTGTCATTAATGAAAATTTCTGCTGTCACCATGGTTACGGCTGACAGTAACCATGTAAGTGACCAGTGTGGAATAAACTCTCGTCTGTCCTTCCAAAGTCGTCAGATACTTTTTTTTTTTTTTTTTTTAAAGTGACACACTTGCAACAAAAATCACAACACTGAACGTACAGTTTTGTTATTGTATCACTAAGATTAAAGAAATGCATATTAAATGTTTATTTAATATATTTAGTATTTATCCACTAACATAGTTATAAGTATTTAAATATACTTCATCTATTCTATTTCTTTTTGAAATTACATTTCTTCCAGCACCATTGAAATTACAGATAAGTATACATTTTGAACACACTAATTTTTTGTTTTATTAGGAAAATCTCATTACATACATTTTTGGTCCAAGTTTCTGATAAAGTATTCATGTGCAAAGCCACAATTTACTTTCTTTATCCTTGATTTAAAAAAAACTTATTCTATTATGTAACTTTTAAAAATTGTGATTATTATAATTTGTATATTGTAAAGTTTAATTGTAATGTGGTAAAGTTTGTTAAAAAAAAAAAAAGTGTTTTATGGTATCAAAAAAATGCAAAAATGAAAAATGTTTGAGGTAAATCACAATTGGAGAATACAAATTTAGCACATGGCATCATCACACATAAAAAATTTAAATGTATAATTTGTGAAAAATGATTGATGCATCTTTCAGAATAGTGAAATAGACCGTTATGTACTTAATTTTTTTTTTTTTTAATTTGGAGTTATTTATAAATGTTTGGCAGTTTTTAAGTTATGGGCCAAATTCTGATTGCTTTGTAGAAGACCGAACCAATTTTTTGCACTTGTGTCAAGTTCTGTATTAGGTCGTTTACTTTTTCCAGAAACTATGAACAAACACACCTTAGTATTAAATCTTAATGTAATGAGAAAAACATTTCAGTTTCAATAAATCACAAATGTTCAACTGATCACGTAGAACACTCAGTGTCCAAAAAAAAAGTATTACAACAAACTGCATAACAATTAAAACCAAAGTTAACTTCAATGGTTAAAAGGCCGTTGTGTTTTAAATGTAGAATTGCAGGTGAAAATCCAGTTCTACATCAGTTATTTCTCATCTTTGTCCATCAATCATTCTTGATCATCTCGCATTGAATCCACTATAAAAACTGATTGGAGACTACACAGAAAAAACATTTAAATAAATAGTTCGGACTCAAAGTGACACCGTAACCATGTGGATCCAAGATGCAGATTTTAGATTTCAACCCAGTTGGTTCATACAATCGTCTTGTTAAATCAGACAAGTGTGGCCTTTGCTTTGAACAACCATTTATTCATTTTACTCAGTCTTTATATAGAGGAAAAACAAATTAAATGAATGGCATTCTTGTCACATTTAGACGTTTGGTTGGTCTTGATGCTAAACAGCAGGTGTTCATTAATAATGTAAAACAAAACAAAAACAGAAAATATTCACACATTCCACTCTATGTTGGTCATTAATGCCTGAAATGACAGACGTTAAATAGGACATGGTTTACCCTTTTAGAACACAGGCAGACTTCATCCCCAAACAGAAGCACAGCGATAAAAACGACCACATTCTGCGAACCTGAGAAGAACAGAACCCGAACGGACTAAAGCAGTCGGTGCGGCGTGGGCGTGTTTCGTCTTTACTCCCAGTCGTCCTCGTCGGCTGCAGCCTGAGCGGCGGGTGGACTCTTCGCAGTGTTCTCTTGGAAAGAACGTCCCTGAGAACACAAACGGAGTCAGCGGACCCCCGTCGGACCTTACTAACGCAAAACAACCGCAGAGACGGCGCCTTTACCTTTCTGGAGTCTGTTGTGCTGAAGGTTTTCATGGGTGAGCTGGAGGCACCGGGACCAGAACCGCTGAACGCACACTCCTCCAACCATGAGGGCACTTCCTGTTGAGCCTGTTGACCACCATCACAGAGAACATCAACCCATGAAGACCCAAACATCTACTGATCTGAACTGTTTAACACCTGTTGATCCACTAAGATGTCAATAATTGGTGCAAAATACACTTCATCTTTTCACGGTCCTCAGATATGACCCATTTGGACATTCAGAGGCTCTGTAGTTACCGTGGAAACACCGTCATCTTCTACAACGCAGCTGCAAAAACTGGCCCGTGGGATTAATTTGTAAATGCAAAAAAAATTTCACTGAAGACAATCATTTTAGTCCAGGTTTCAATTCAATCTCAAGCGGCTCAGATCACTAAAATACTACCGTAATAATCTACAAACTCCGCATTTTTCTCTTAGTGTTAAAAAAGTAAAATTAAATTACAATTTTTACATTTACAAACTATCCTTTCACCAAAAATGTGAATAACATGAACAAATATGAACCTGAAATGTCTTAAGAGAAGCTAAGTGCAATTTTGACAATATTCTTCCTGTTACTGTTTTGTGTATTTGTAGATCCGCAATGATCTATAAGTTGTAATAAACGTGCAAATGAAAACCTGAGGAACATATTTTTCTTTGTAAATTTTTGTTTGTTCACGTTATTCACATTATTTTTTTTAAGGATAGTTTGTAGATGTAAACATTTTCATAATAAAATTTTACCTTTTTCACTCTAAAATATAAAAGAAAGAAAAAGTTTGGAATAGACATTATTTATATATTGTGTTATTTTACTGGGTCAGCTCACTTGAGAACATACTGGGTTGAATGTGGCCCCTGAACTAAAGGTGAGCGAACCAAAAGGATTAACTGACCCCAAATAATAATTCTGATTAATCAATAAAAGCACAGGTGAATAAATGTGATACAATTGAATCGAGTATGAGTATTGAACACACATTGAATTTACTTATGTCATCGTCCTCATCCTGATACTTTCACTGAATCCAAACCTCACTTACCTTGGACAGAATCGAGACCAGGGCCCGAGCGAGTTCTCCGTCCACGTCTGGGTCGTAGAATGACACCGCCCTCCCAGTGTTGCCGCAGCGGCCGGTCCTCCCGATGCGATGGACGTACTCGTCGATGTTGTTGGGCAGGTCAAAGTTCACCACGTGCTGCACGTCGGGAATGTCGAGGCCGCGGGCGGCGACAGACGTGGCTACGAGGACCGGACATTTACCGGATCTGAAGTCGGAGAGGGCCTGTTCGCGCTCCCTCTGCTCCCGGTCGCTGATACAACGACACGTTACCGGTAAACATCAACACAGCCGACACAAACGACTGGACTGACCGTGTACGTCACCTACCCATGAATACTAGTGGTCGGGAACTTCTCCTGGCACAAGGAAGTCGCAATAAAGTCTGCTTGTCTTTTGGTCTCCACAAACACCATGGTCCGCTCCGTTCCTACAACCACACGTCAAAATACAGGGTATAAAAACAGTCATATTATTAACCCTTTACAGACTACTGTAGTGAGTTCTGCTCCATATTCCACCGTTTCTGCAATGAGGTGCTGTTCAACACTGAATATACATTTATTGCCTAGTGACCTTTGACCCCTGACGGTCATGCATCAATTTCACAGTGTTAATATAATTTCTATTTCATAACATGGCTTTTTGGGTCATTTTTGTTTTGTTTGGATTGCTGACTGGAATAACTGATCAAAAGTTGCGTCAATAAATTAATCTACATACCTGAGATTGGAAAATTAGTTTAATTACTATTATAACAATTATGTCTAATGTCGCTAATTTGTATCATATTATTGTATGTTATATTCAAATTAATTTCCACTTAATTTAATATGTTGGCATTAGGGCTCGAACGACTGGTCAACGGCAAAATTAGTGGACAATAATTTATTTATTGACAGGTCGTCAGCGACATCCTGCACTTACAAGGAAAAAGGTTAATTTCGGTTTGCAGCTCTTGAGTGTTTAGGTATTTAAAAAGCTTTGTTAGGCACTGGAATTGTTCATCACAAAATGCATTTATGTTTAAGGAATAACAGTATTTTATTGCTGCTGCAGTATTTGTTGAATATTGAACTGAATATTTGTTTAAACTACGTTATTCATACTGATGGGTGTGCATCAAATGTTCTTGTTAAAGTTATGGCTGCAATAAATATGAATAAGGGCCTATGATTTTGTTTTTATTGTTTTTTTTAGGTTCATAATCCGACTAGTCAACTACTGAAATAGTCACTAGTTTCAGCCCTAATTACGAATATGACAGTTATGTCTAATGTCATTAATTTTCATCATAGTTATGTGCCAAATTCAAATCAACAATCTCCACTTAATTTTATCTATTTGAGAGCAACAACATAAATCTTTACATATATAAAATTGTAAATACATTTGATTAGTAAAGGGTTAAGTCCTGTTTATCTGTTGTGGTGCGTTCAAACACCTGTGGTCCTCAGGAAGTCCAGGAGTTGCTCTCTCTTAGAAAACTTGGTGACTTGGATAAACGTCTGCTCCACGTCACTACAAGCTCCGCCCACCACACCAACAGCCAAGAACAGATAGTCCGTCTTCAGGAAGTCAGCGGCCAACCTGACACACATCCAAACATGACAACAGTAACTAAAACATGAATCCACCATCATGTGTTTGTGCAGTTCTCAGTTACAACCTTCAATTAGCGTCACGGTTCTACAAACACATACCTTACATGTAGTATCTAAATATTTTAGCATATTAGCATCTAAAGCCTGACCGCTACGCTGGTGCAAACCTCTGGATGTCTTCAGGGTAGGTGGCGCTGAACATCAGAGTCTGTCGGTCCTCCTTGGACGGCATCCCCAGGGAACCCACCAGGCGGCGCATGTCCGGCTCAAAGCCCATGTCCAACATCCGGTCAGCTTCATCCAGAACCAAGTACTGCACCTTCGACAATCCGACCTGAAGAACATAAACCATGTGCTATACAGTTCACCTTCTGGGTTCCAGGGGAGCAGATTATGCACACTTTGCACTTCATGTTATAAAAGGTCGTGTTATTTTTTGACAATTTGTAGTTGGTCAGAATTCAAAAGTTGTTCATTTTTTCATGATTTTTTTTTACAATTTGGACCCCGTCACTAAAATCAGCACATTATAAACAATGGAACCTTACTACATGAATACCCTTCTACCGTGCGAGTAAAAATGCAGACACATTTTAGCATTTAAAATTTGACCTAACACCCAAAATAATAATCCATATTAACCAAGGATTTGAAGATTTGGGGGGGGTGTTTCTATTTTAGCATAAAAAAAATCTGGCTTATTTAAATTACAAACATGGCATTTTAAGGGTTAAAAATGACAGTCATTGAGTAGTTGGTATTTTTTACTACTTATTCATTATATACGTATTTGTTCATTATTAGCAGTAGTAATAGAGCTATTTGTCATTTTTAGTCACATTAACAAGTGTTTATATTTTTATTTTCTCTTTATTTTTCTATTGTCATTGCAGCCTCTTTTGTGTTCCTGCTACACTTGAATCTCACCCTTAGGGGATCAATCAAGTATACATCTTTTTTTTGTTCATGGCTGAAGTTGATGAGGTATAAAAAAAGTTAAAAACACATTGTATGAAAACCCTTCTGACATGATGACGATGCTGTGCAGATTAGAATAACCTCCCTGGGGGGGACAGCAGAGGGTTGAGGCTTTACATCCAGAACAGAGAACATCATGTCTTTTACCTTTCCTCTTCCTATTATATCCAAGAGTCTCCCTGGCGTTCCACACAGAACATTACATCCCCTTGACAGTTCTCTGATTTGGTGTGCAGTGTTGACTCCACCATAAACCACTGCTGGACGCACCACAGTCCTGAATGGTCAAAGACAAAATGTGATTTCAGACATTTGTGAAATACATTTGAACAATAATTCCAGTATAGTTCTGTTTTCCAACAATAAGAATGAAAAACTGATTTAACAAGCATCTAAAAACATAAGTAGGTCATGTTGTTGCTCTGGAAACATGTTTATTCATGACCTAGCCCTGGTCTTTAGTCGACTTTGGAGTCATTTTGTTCTAAACTAGTGCACATTTCTCTGTCACTGAACCCTTGAATGCATGACATTAGTACAGTGGACAGTTATTCAGTCTTTAATTTAAGCTACGTTATTCACAGTAATGACTCCAACTCTTAATTTTATGCTATTTATTATGTTGACTTTTCTGTAAATGCTGTCACTGTGGGATAAATAGTCAGATCTTATCCTGACATATTGTTTAATGAATTCAGAACATATGGTTACAGCAAGAATATGAGCAAAAAAGAACAGAATAAGCAAAGAAATTAACTAAACTGTAAAATGAACAGAAATCAAGAAATCAGTGAAGAAAATGAACAAAATAAACCAAGAAATTAACAAAATAAACAAGAAAACAACCTAAACTGAACAAAATAAGCTGTAAAATGAACAAATTAGTGAAGAAAATAAGCAACGAAATTAACAAAATAAGCTGTAAGATGACCAAATTAAAAACTAAAAAAAAAAGTCTAGATTTTACACTGAAATGGTAGGTTTCATTAATTCTCTTTGTGTAAAGAGCTTTATGGGTTTGTTTATTTTTAGTAAATTAAAACCATTACATGTTAAACTGCTGATGCATGGAACCCATTACAATAAGTGTGTGGGTATTATGAAGAAAAAAGATACTGAATATTATTGGGCGCATTTTATGTTAAAAATAAACACTAGCTCAATTCATGCATGAAAGAGTTAAAGAATGAACATGTTTCCAAGTGCAAAGGATGAGTTATATTTTAACAAAAAAACAAAACAAAAAAACAGTATGACTGCATGAAAAATGTACAATTTAGATAAACAACATAATGAAGGACTGTCCTTTATGGTGGACAGTGTTTTTTTAAGTACAGCTGTGAAACTCTTGTGCTCTACGGAGGACCAGCAGGCATTTCTAGGACTCAGGAAGTTAAATAAATGTTTATTTACCCAAATGCAAACTTCCTGGCTTCCAGGTAGATCTGGTTGATGAGTTCCCTGGTTGGAGCAACAATAATAGCTTCAGGTTCCTGCAGCTCACTGAAGGCACTGGCCGCCACACCGGTCATCATGAACTTCTGCAGGATGGGCAGAAGAAAAGCAGCCTGGAGGAAAAACAGTTAAAAACCACTTCAGTCACATGTTAACCCTTTATGGACTACCATTATAACAGGCCGCCAAGATTTATTTATGATGTTTTTGGAATAAAAGTGACAGAAAATGTCTTTTTTTTTTTGCCAATTCTCTTGCACATTTTTTTCTAGGAAGAACTTAACTTTCAACATCTGGCCATTAATATCATTATACGTAATAAATCCTTTAAACAGTGCTTTATAGCAAAAAAAAAAAAAACTGACTTAAATTTTATCATACTTATTAAAAAAAAACTGTAAATGCATATAACAAAATTTCATTGTTATAGAAATAACACCTTTTCAATTTTACCTTTATATATTTTACCCTACCTGTACATATTCTACATTAGCTCTCTAAAATACAACGATCATAAAATATACCAATTATACAAACTGTATACAAATACAGATTAAAAACTGTGGTCACCGTTTTTCCAGATCCGGTCTGGGCACAGGCCATCAGATCTCTGCCAGCAGAAATGATGGGGATGCTGTGTTTCTGAACAGGCGTCGGCTTCACGTAACCCGATTTACTGATGTTCTTGTTCAGTGAGTCGCACAGCCCCGCCTCCTTGAAAGTCTGAAAGGTTTTGGTCAGTCAGAGCTCATTATTTACAGTTACATCAGTAAATAAAATGTTAGTTTAAATAGATTTAATCATGTTATGAATTATAAAACATGAAATACAATAAACAAGATGGAAAAATATCCATTAGGCTAAAACTGGTTCATTTACAGCAATATGAATTAATACAGTGTCCCTGTTCAATAAAAGAAATTATTCTCAATTTCTTTTAAAAACAAAAAATTATAGTAATTTAAAAAAGTAAATAAAATGCAAAAATACAAAGATTTTTTTTTTAACTCGTCAGTAAACTTGCCGCCTGTAATAATTCTCATCCATCTCTACTGTTAAACCAGAATAATAAACAGTGAGTTACACCGAGCAGTGACTGGGATTCAGAGTTACACAAACTATTTTCATGGCCAAATCAATACATTACAATTGACAAATATGAAAAAAAAAAAGAAAAATCAGTAACTTAAAACTTTAAATTATTTTAACAAAATGAACGTGCATCTATATTATAAATAGGGGTGTGCCAATACATCGAATATTAGATTCACTGATGCAACACGTGAAGATTTGATAATCATTCATAAATGTTCCAAAACAATTACTTTTCATAATTACAAAATGGCAGGAAAATTAAAGTGGCGCATGCCGCCCGGACACCTTAAAGAACAGACTAAAGGGAACACGGTAAAACCAACTCTGTTTGGATACAGTTACAGAGCGTCAGATTCATCAAACAGGTTTAAAGCTAGCGTTTGGAGGCAGCTGTCCTGCTCTGATGCGGACGCTGGAGCACAGATACAAACTTCCAAACAAAGTATTTTGCCCAGAAAGCAGTTCCCAAACAGTACAATGAGACCAAAACCAAAGTAGTGGAATCACTGAGGTAAGCTTGTAGGAGAACTCCAACATGTGATGCATGACTGCGGACAGTGAACTATTTAGTTTATTATGGGATTTATGCTGCTCACTGAGGATGTTGTTTGGATATCATTTATTATTACTGAATAATATAGCTTTTGTGTTGGTTCAGATTGAATCAGCTGTTTTCTACAGTTTTCTACCGAAGCATGTGTGGGAAGGGTCTGTGAGTTTGAGGGGGTTCCTGGGGAGGTTTTGAGGGGCCAGAAAAACTAAATAACCAATTATTATTATTTATAATTAGACTTATACAGAAATCTGTGAAATCCACTTTTGATTGAAATAAGTCTTATTTATTTCTAAAGACACTTTATTTCTTTTCCTAAAAAAATGTGGACTTCATTCCACCAAAGTTTTTTGTTATAGTGTTAATAGGTATATATTTCTGAAAAGTATCGCTTTTGATACAGTACATATTTGGCAGGTAACTGTAAATATGTATTTGTGAATCAGAACAGCTGTCGCTGTTTATGCCACTGCTGCCTTTGTCTTGTTGGTTCCCTGGTGGAAAATATGTTGGATCATTCAGTGGTTTGACACAAATAAAAGATAATCGAGGCAAATTTGTTTGATTGCTTGAATTTATAGATACTGACATTATCATTTAAAAGTATGAAGTAGCCACAGAGGGACAAAAAAATCCTGAATGGAGAAAAAAAAGATGCATTGAAAATCGTTACAATCGTAATAATCAATAATATCGTGATAACCGTTGATTAATCGAATCGTAGCACCCTGAATCGTAATCAAATCGAATTGTGAAGTGCCTTAGATGGCACACCCCTAATTGTAAATATGTACACATATTTAAATCTACATTTACTCCTACAATCAATTGCATTTGATGTATTTATCACATTTTAAGTGTATTTTAATTGTGCACTTTGTGATTCCCCCCTCTGTGAAAAGCGCTCTATAA
This sequence comes from Apogon hyalosoma, assembly GCA_037367295.1. Lineage (NCBI taxonomy): Eukaryota > Metazoa > Chordata > Actinopteri > Kurtiformes > Apogonidae > Apogon > Apogon hyalosoma. The sequence continues at coordinate 1,544,601 of JAPQRP010000014.1, forward strand.
ATAAAACTTACTTAATTTTAACAGCAGGTTTTTTCCGCTGTATTTCATCTTTCACACTAAATATTTTTCAGCCTATCTTTCCTGCACTTTCTTTTTGTATTAGCTGCGGCCAACTGTCAAACGGTGGGATCGACAAAGTCTTATCTTAAAAACAGCCAAAGTAATCTATAAATTGAACGAAAGTGAAAAATAAAACAAAATAGTCACATGAACAAAATAAGCCACAAACTGAACAAAATTTGAAGAAAAAGTTATAAAATAGGAAACAATGAAAATGAGTAAAATTAATAAAAATTAACAACATACGGTTGTAAATGTTTGTTTTTATGTTCAGTTGATATATTTTGCTGAAAAGTCTTTTTTTTCCCCCATTTTGATAAAATAACCTTTAAATTTACTCTCGAGTTTTCATGCACATCGACATAACTGAATTAAATACAGGAAAATACATGATTTACCATGAAAAATGCACAATGCAGAGGACAATATTATAATAAATGGTGACAAATTAGTATTGGAAGTTGTGGGTCTTTAAAGGTTAAAAAGCCATAATTTTAACAGGTTTACCATGATGGCTTTGGGCGGGTTGCTCCCACTAACGTCCACCAGTATGTCATCGTACTTGTCGAAGTTGATGCCGGTCTCGTAATGGGTGAAAACTGAATTCTCGTCGTCGGGGATGGTCGGAGGAATGTAAGTGACTCTCGGTCCTAAAAAGAGCATAAACCATGTGTGCTGAAGCTGGAAACACTCACCGCTCAGATCTGAACTTGCAATTTTTTATTCACTCACGTTCGCTGTCGCCTTCAGCCTTATTGTCAGAGTTTCTTTCTGATCCTGTTTTTAAAAAAGTTAGTTCAATGATGCCACATCAATCAAAACATCATCATTAGGTGATTTAAAAACTACTACAACCTGAAGCAAATGTTTCTTCATCTTTTCCAAGGTATCCTGGGAAAAAAAAACACAATTAACCTGTAAAGTCACTGACATTCCTTTATGATGACTCGTTTTATTTATTTATTTATTTATTTATTTTTACCTCCTCTGCCAAAGCGTCCTCTGCCTTCATGGTCTCCACCTTCATCACAAACATCAAAACATTTTAATCATCATTTTGTCAATTCACTAGATGTACACAGAACAAAGAATTAAAATTCAGAGGTGATTCTCTCTAACCCCGTAATTAAAAAGTCAAGCAATTTTTAAAAAGAGGTAAGAATAGAGTAAGAATAAATGGTGGTATAAAGAATTAACTATAATAGAATAAAAAGTGTACACATAAGTATAAAGTACACACATTAAGGCAAAAATCAAGGGAAGGTTAACATAATTTAAAAAAAAAAAAAAATTACAATAATCTACACCAAACTTATATTGTTGGGTAGGTAACTACTTATATTTTCAGGAAAAATGTATTTTAAGATGAGAAAAAATTTGTGAAAAATAAATGAGGAGTTTTCTGAGTGTGAATGTTTGTAAAGTGACACAGTTTAGTGCCGTCATTTTGGAATCATTTTACAAACTATAAATAAACTACATTTATTCAAATACATTGACATTTGATTATTATATTATTTATGTTATAGTCTAAACACGATGTTTAAAATAAATGTACATATCTATGTAGTATACACTTGAATATAATAATTTTATTATGTTGTAAATACTGTTAAAAAAAAACAAAAAACATGATATTGATAACTGAAATAAAAAATGCTTAATTTAATATTTACTTTTGTTGTCCATCTGTGACGCTGCCATTTTTCTAAACTCTTCCGATTTAGGTATGATCAATTTTTTTTCCTCTAACCAATTACTGTGTTGTAAAACAGAGGGTTTAAGGTATACACTGAATACATTTGAGGACAAAAATGTCAAAAGAACTTCACTTTGGAGAACTCTGGAATTCTTGCAAAAAACAGATGCTAATTTTTTGTCCATCCGTGTCACATTAGTTGTTGATATTTTTCATTTAAAAATTTTTGAAACTAAATTTTCCCCCTTTGAGTATGTTTGAGGTGGCATTTAGACCTTTACAATTATGTGTAACATTTGTCTAAAACTTGCCTTGTTCAACAGTTATGAATCAAAAAAATAGTGGGCGGTCCATCTGTGATGCTCTTGACATCGCCCGTTATCAATTATTAAACTGAGCTTGCAATCAAAAAACAACTTTGTGCGATTAAATTGTAAATGGTCATAAGTAAAACATTCAACCCATTAATGTGTATATATATATATATTCACATAATATTTACAGCAACAATACAACTAGCACTGAACTATATAAACCGGAAAAATACAGATAAAAACAGTGGAAAAGAACTGAAAATCAGCAAAACAAACTAGTAGAATACTTCAAAACCGCGCTATCCATATTACATTTACAAGAATTCACAGTAAAAACCTCATTAAAATGCCGCAAAAAGTAATAATAAAAAAAAACCATCTTCCAAAAACCCATTAAAACCAAACCCTAACATCTCAAAACTTCTGCATTGTTTGAAAACTTTAGTTTTAAATTTGCAGCTTTACAAAAGCATTTAACAGGATCTTCAATGTTCCATTAATACTTTTTTTCCTGAGGGGAAGAAAAAAAAAAAAAAAAAAAAAAAAAAAGAACAGACCAGGATTGGAAATTAACATTACATATCTGGGTATGGTATATGTCTAGTCTGAGTCCAGTTTCACTTTAACTTCTGGACCAACGAGATGAAAATTCGAAGGACTGATACCATCTATGGACTAAATATTGAATTTATACAAACTAGAACCTACAGGGGAAAATAAAAGCAAAAATACTACCTACCTACCCCCCCCCCCCGTCAATTGGTCCCATTTCCATTAAACGTCACACAAACTACAAATCTAAATTCAAATTACACACACTTCCATAAACTGCTGTGGAGTGTCTAATCTGTCCACAAACAGACCATAATATTTTAAAGAACACATGTCCCTTTTGTCACACCTCCACTTCGTTGTACAAATATATGCATGCTGCATGTTAATTAGCCTGTCCAGCCATCCGTCTTTCTCAATCAGAAATCCACCTGGAATCCAAATGTGAAGGCGGGACTGACAGGCGCCGAGTAAACCAATCACAGATAAGATGGACGTGACGCTTTTGTCAGAGAAACTTCAGAGTGTAGGGTGTAATCTGTAATTACATCCTTATTTTTGAATCAATTAAACATCCGAAAACAATTAAGAGATTTGCGGACTTGGAACTGACTGACTCGCGACAAAAAGTAGTTAGTGTGCATGACGCATTGCAAAACACCCGCCCCCCAGACTTGTGACTGGTCAGTATAGAATAGATCATGCGTATTTTACATCGACTCGCCCAATTCCAGACCATTTTAAATGTCCTATTTTTAGAGGGTTCAGTGTTACCTGAATTGCAACCTCCTCTGCCTCGTCCTCCTCTGCTTCCGCCTCTAAACCCTGGTCAGAGTGAATATAAAACCTCACGTACGGTAGATGCAGAAGAAATACAGCAACTTCAGAACCATCACCGTCACTTAATTAATACTCACCGTCTTGATGCTCTTCACCATCTTCTGTACAAATAAACAGACATTTAGGTTAATTGCAGTCGAAAAAATCCACATTAAAGCCAGAACCAAAACATTAGAACAAATTTACCTGTCTCATCTGATCGGCTGAATCCGCGACCACGTCCTGATAAAATAAAATAAACGTTTTAAGTTAATAAGTGTGACATTCACTTCTGTCGAGTCGTTACCACAGTCCAAGCCTCACCTCGGCCTCTTCCTCTAAAACCTCCTCGTTCACTCCCTGAACTGTTCCAGTTGGTGCCGTCTGTAAAGAATGAGCTCATGTGAATCAGTAGCATAAAAATAGAGCCATGAACTCTCACTATAGAAAAGTGAATTTAGACTTTGTTTTGTCTTACTCCTGCTATTGATTTTAACACTAGTTGTTACTATTGCTATACTCTATGACAGTGGTTCTCAAGTGGTCTGGCTTCAGGACCCACTATCACCCCTCCATGACAGGCTGCAACCAAAATTGATTAAAGTTAAACTTCTCTAATTTATTTAATATAAAGATGGTGTGTTCTGAACCTGAGACAATACAGAATATCACAGTATAAAAATGAAGGAATTTAATGATGAACCAAACTGACCAGCAGGTGGAGACACTAAAGAGGGAAATATTCCCTTTAACACCAACTTAGGTACATTTTAACCAAAACTAAAAAGTGCACTCATTTAAAAATTAAAAGTGCATTTAGTCACTTATTCAAGCATTAAACACACTGAGATTTCTGTCCAATTTAGGTAAATCTATACCTGAGTTTAACCATGATTTCAATAGAACATTTGGGTCTTATGCTGTGAAATGTCTGGTGTTTATTAGCATTACTGCGCAACACTGCCACCTACTGTTGTAGAGTGTGAATGGACAGCCTCAGCTACATAAAAAATAAAGCAGATTTGTTCTGTAGCATTTTTTTGCCCAGGCAAAGGCTCACAAACTACGGGAAAAGGGTTTGCGACCCACCAGTTGAGAATCACTGCATCTCCAAAATTTAAATATAATGAAGTGTAGTAGGTTCACTATAATGATTTTAGCTAATGTCATGCAAATATGTTTGTTTCCATTTAATTTTAACTTTTATAGTGCCAGTGTTTAGATACTTTCTGGCAAATTCTAATCTGTTCTTCCTCTTCGCAACCTGCAGTAAAACAGAAATCAATCTTAAAATTCAGACAAAAGACTCACAATATCCATTCAGAATATTGCATTTACATTTACCAGGTCAAATTCAGTAATATTCTGATTAATAGGGTACATGAAAACATAGTCATCATTGCGATTTGCTTAAATTGTGCACCTACTTAATGTGGCCCCTGATCTGAGTAAAAAATATCCAAAACCTAAACCCTTATCAATGGACTCAAACATATATACAGACAACCACAGTAATATGGAGTAATATGCTCATAAGCATGACGTTGTAATATAGGTCACTTTTCAAACTTCGTAATGTTGTAATCATTGTAATTCTTCTCCTAGAAATGTGAGGATTTACCATCGCCACATCCGTTCTCATCTCTACCTGCATGTTTAAAAAAAAAAAAAGACAAAAAACATGTTAAAGCATCAATATTAGTTTCATTACTGGAATGAACTACTTGCATTATTTAAATGCCAGAAGTTATATAACAAAGTTAAACAGACTCAGGATCTCAAAATATTACCAATCTGACAAAACCCCAAAGTTATATTCTTTTTTTTAATGATGTTCCTTGGTGAACTGTGAATCTCAAGAGTTTTGTGTGTGTGCTGTACATATGGCAAAACTAACAATAACGTTAACTTTCACTAAATGCCATTAAACTGTGGATAAATGACAGACCAATAATGTACTGGTACCAATTTTAGGCCAATTCAAGGTACCATCCCAACATACAAATACATACTCTAACACACCTCAACAATTAATGTGTTTTAGCACAAAAACATGCTCTACTGGTTACCTGTGGGTGAGCCTTTAAATCCTCCCCTCCCTCTTCCTCTGCCTCTCCCACCAAAACCTGAAGAGTGAACAATGAATTGGTATAAAAGGAAACAGAGCGGCACAGTTTCATAATAAATGGCCATAGTTTTTGAACTCACTTCTTGCATTATCGCCATCATCAGCCATCCAAAAGTTTCCTTCAGTGCATTAGAGGAAAGTAAATATTAAATGCCTATCATTTTAATAAATCATTTTTAAAGTATTCTATATGACTGTCACGAGTTACCATGTAATCAAAGTGAAAGAAAATCAGACCAAAAATGGCACACGCTAAGAGCTGTGAGCATTTCGGAGGCAGTCTTTTCTCTTCCCTTAAATGAAGAGTTATTATGTAAACTTGTCATGAAATCTTTATTAAGTTGTACACCAAATATACCTTTCAGTTGTTGATATCATATGAAGCCCCTTTGGTGACATGATAAAAAAATAAATAACGCGTGGCATGGGGTAAGGTTCCTGTCAAAATGTTCATGTGCATAAGATAGAAATGCATGCATATTAGGCTTTAGTTGTGCATAAAATAAATATTTATAAACTCTTGAATGAGTTCAGTCGTGCATAAAATGTATTGTGTGTATGTTATCCGTCAGAATACAAATTAATACATTTTGACAACAAGAATTACACATACAACTTTATGATTGCCCTTTCTCCATCACAAATATAAATTCACCAATGTGACTCTACTGTCGAAAATACATCACCACCTGACTGGCATTATTTATCGAGCTGAGGATACATCGATTTCAGACTGCACATGCATTCAGGTACCTTCTCCGTAGTCAGAACAATGCACACATGGTGTGATATGACCTGATTTCATTATTGACTTTGTCAGCCATCTTGCAGTGATCCTGCCCGATCTTGCTGCGTATAGGGAACCTGAACTCATGCGCTATACGTGGAATTGATGTATCTTCTGTTCGATAAATAATGCCAGTGCAGTGACGCATTTTTGACATTCACATTGGTGAATTCATATTCGTGATGGAGAAAACGCAATCGTTAAGTTACATTTCGTGTTTGTAATTCTTGATGTCAAAACTTTTTCATTCCTATTTTACAATAAAATACACACAATACATTTTATGTATGATTTAACACATAAAAACCCAAACATCCACCACTGACCAAAAGGATCTACTGATCTAAAATGTTTAATGCCTGTCAATCCATTATATCTATCAATCCATGTAAATAATTGGTGTAAAATACAGTCTGCCATCTTTTCATGGTCATCAGATATGACACATCTGGACGTTCTGAGCGTCCGTAGTTACAGTGGAAACGCAGTCATCTTTTACAACATTGATTCACCAGTAAAACCCATGTTTTGAGTTTGATCAATGGCAGTGGATGGACACTGAGTTACTGTTCAATTATTAATGTCTTCAATAAGAAAAAAAGTCACATTTTCCTCAGTTTTCTCTATTTCTGATATAATAAATCTCAACTTTAATCTGAGCTTTTATGAACAACTGCATGATTGGTGAATTACATAAAGGAAAATTAATGACTTACAATGAAAAAGAAAATAATGGCGAAAATAGAAATAGAAAAAAAAAAACATGCATTTGGGAACTGTCACAAAAGTAGCACTGGGTCTTTATGGGTTAACTCATTCAAGAATTTACAAATATGTATTTTTTTTGCACAACTATATTTATTTCTGCACAATAGGCCAATATGCACACACGAATATTTTGACGGCAACCTTACCCCACATGGCCACAAGTTAGTAACGCCTGGCCACGAGACAAGATCCCTTATAGCCACGCGTTATCCGCGTGACCACAAGACAATTCACGTATCAGATTGCAGTGTAGTGTGGCACATCGATTTGATGCTCTTACCAACGTGGAACATGTTAATTTGAACTCATTATATGTACACACTGGTATGAACTACCGTAATATACTTCAAGCAGTTGCAGTAAGACATGGAGTTTTAGTATTGGGCATTGGTATCTCGTGGCCACGCATTAACATTTTTCCCCTCACATATCGCCAAAGAGGCTCCATAATGTTGCCATAATATAATAGTTCATGCCAACACACAACTAGCAAATTCTGATAATGTCATGTACATCGAGGCATAATTTGGGTATACACAAAATACACCTTTATCACGTGAATATAATTACAAGAATTCAGGACCAGAATTTGTTTTTCCCAACAGAACAGACGATAAAACACTGCCTCCATGTGGTTCGAGAAAGATCAAGACTGACAGCATCACCCCCCTCCCAAAAAAAAAAAAATTATAGTTATCATACCTCCATTTGAGATGGGACTTGTAAACGTACTGGCAGAAATACCAGGAGTACTTGTCTGTGGAAAAAAGGTCAAATTAAATCCAGTATTTAGCTTAGCTTGTTTGTGGTCAAGGCCAAACCCCCCCACAAAGCTAGCATGTAAATTAGCCTTTTCCATTTTGGCTAAACAGCAGGTTAGCTTACCTCTTCTTCCCACTCGTCCATTTTTTGAGTCCTAAAACTTGAAACAAAGTCGCCGTTAAAACTTGTAAACCAAAGGGGTGCCATCAGTTACACTGATAAAACAACTGCAAATATAAGTGTCATATTACATCTCTTTGCATTTAATTAATCGATTAAAATATTTCGGGCCCTGCACGTGCATCACAGCGTGCGCTAGCTTACCCATGTGCTAACTGAAGCTAAGCTAACTAGCCAACGAGAACAGACGATTTATCCGGGCTACAAAAGCAGCACTATCAGCAAAGTCGAAAACTGGGGATTTCCAAAAACAACATAGCAAGAGTTTTAAGGGAATAGACCTTAAAAAAATATATATAAATATATAACAAATGCACAACCATACCTTAATAAAGTTCTAACGAGCTTCTGTTCGACGGTCTCCTTGTCGCGCGCACGAGAGGTCAGCGTGAATTTTGCACACGGTCACCAAAGGGTTGCCAGGTCCGTCGTTTTCCCGCCAGATGTACAAGTTTGATCAAATATAAAGGCACACAACATCTAATGTGAGTCAGACCAATAAAATACTATCATAATAACCTATAAATAATGAAAACCCCACAATTTACTGTATGTTTTAGTGTAAAAAAAAAAAAAAAGTGAAATTACATCAAAATCGTTTACAAATTACACTCTTTCAAAAAACGTGAATAACGTGAACAAAAACAAACATTCCTGCAATTTTAACATAATTTTATTGATGTGTCTCAAATTCTTGTCAATTTTTTTTTATTATTATTATTTATGTTATTATTTTACTGAGATCATATTAGGCCGTGAACAAAAAATGTGAATAACCTGAACAAATATGAACAACCTGAAAGAGAAGTGACAGAAAACATAAAAAAAAAAATCAAAACATTTATTCTGTAATTTCTCATTTTCTTCAGCTTTAACCAAACGGCCGAGCACTTTAGAAAGAAAAAAACGGAACAAAAAAAGCTTTAAATAAGCGTAAAAGATGCAAATAATTAACAAAACAAGGGAGAGAAATGGGAGTTGTCATTATTTATAGGTTTTTAAGATATTATTTTACTGGTCTGATCCATTTGATATCAAATTAGTAATTACTGAATGTGAATCCCGAGGTAAAATGCATCTGACATCCCTGGTTTAGGCATTAAAACAATAGAACTGTTCAATAAAACCATGTGAACTCGTGTGAACCCTGCCCAAAATGTAATATTAAGACACTAAAGATGATTTTATACAAAAAAGATCATATTAAAATATTATGTTTCAGGGGTGCTGACAAATACATGTAGGAAAAAGAGTAAAAATCACAGTGTTCTCACATTTTTTCTCCCTCCACTTTATCACAGATGTCCATAAACAGTTTTTTTATGTTTTTTTTGTCATGTAAAGCTACAGAATAGTTATGACCACTTGTTTTGGTTGTGACGCAAAGTGACAGTTTGTAAAAAGGTGATTTATTTGCCTTATTTACCTGCATTATTCTTCACTGTACCGCAGAAACATGAAAAATTGAAGCAGCAACGTCAGTAACAGAACACAAAATAAGAAAAAAGTGAACTGCTTTCAAAATAATTATTTGCTGCCCATAAAGAAAATCACTTTATTCTGGTTGAGTCAATTTTCCCTGAAACCTCTTTCTGAACACAAGAGGGCAATAGCGCTTCACTAGAGTCTTATCTTCCCCATAACTGTAACTGTTCTTTATTATATGATTTTTTTATTTATTTTATTTTTTTTTTGTAATAGGAGCATTCAGTCATTAAATCATTCAATCATTATCAGGATTTTAACTCTTTAAATGCCAGTTCAATTATTTGAATAATGAATTATTTATTATGCATCATAAGGCATTTTTGGCCACAAATGTGTCAAAAAAACGCAAAAATACTAAAGCAGTTAAATCAATTTTGCTGCTAATCTTTGACATATCCAAGAATCTAGTCACCACTCATTATATGATATGAAAAACATGAATTATTTTTGTGTTTTTACTAGTAAATAATTCATAATTCAAATCATTAACTTGACACTGAAAGGGTAAAAATCCTGAAAATGATTGAATATTTGATAGTTTTGACCAAGTTTGATGTTTTTTAATGTATTTATGCAAAAAAAAAAAAGCAGAAAAGTATTGATGTATGAAGATTTTTTTTTTTTTTTTTGTGCACTTACATTTTTTTTCCACGATGGTGTCCTTAGGGGCCGTACATTTGAGGAGGACACAAGGGTCATTTTATATAGAGATAATGATGCAGTAATGAAATATTGGTTTTGTAGAACATTTAACACAAAAATACAAGCAAAATACAGAGTAAACTAGCAAGAATGATAATAAAAAACATACTAAAACTAATAAGAACAGCTATAGGATAAATAGGATAAATAGGATTGAGTATCAAAAACACAACCAGTAGATAAAATAAATAAAAGCCACACACTCGTATTAAATAGATTCGACAAATTGATTCACTCACACATTGTCACGGAAGGTGCTTAATTGTTCCGATTTCCTTTTTATATTTTTTTATATTAAACCCCTGTGGGCACCATTAGTCTGCTCGGTGTGAGACCAGACTGTCTCATTATGGGGGGGGGGCACACATCAGATGGGGGGGGTTTGGTTGGTGACACAGCAGGCGCTGGGGCTGTAATGAATTTAATTGGTGAGTCGGATGATTTGCGGCCGTCAGCAGTGTGTTAACACATCAGCAGCGCTGGGAATACCAGATTAATCTACTGAACCTGAGCCTCCAACAACACTCACAGGGTTTTGACTCAGTTACACAGATCTTTATTTCATTTTATTACATGCATGTATTGTAGAGAAACACCCCCCCCTCCAGAGCTTCGTTGTTTATTTTACTACTATATAGCAAATATGTAAATAATATGCATATATGTACAGAACAAGTAATATACATAGCAGATTCTCTTATGTTGCATGTTTCACTCGTGGATGTTTCTGTCTGCCTCCCTGCACTTAGTTTCATGTACTTTTGCGGCTGTAAACCCATATTGTATGATATCTTGTCTTGAATAAGCTGTAAACTGAACAAAATATGCTGAAAGAGGAGCAAAATAGGCAGGAAAGTGAACAAAATAAGCGAGAAAATGGACAAAATACATGAGAAAATGCACAAAGTATGGAAGAAAATGAGCAAAGTATAGAAGAAAATGGACAAAATAAGAAATAAAATGGACAGAATAAGTAAGAAAAAACAATCAATAAAATAAGAACTGCACTTATGTATTTTTTTGCGTTGTATACTCACAAACACAACTCCGTGTTTGCATATTTATTCTTTGCAGAAAAGAGGCGTCGATCATGGACCCTGCAACAGATGTGTTTAAAATTAAAATTGTTAACCTTCCAGTATCCGGGTGAGCATATTATGCACACTTTGCATTTCATGTTATAAAATGTTCTAGTATTTTTCACAATTTTTTTTTTAAGGTCAGAATTCAAAAGTTGTTCATTTTTGCATGGTTTTTAATATTCTGACCCTGCCACTAAAATCAGCACATTATAAACAATAGAAAATTCCAACACTAATAACATCCTCCTACAAAGTGAGTAAAACATGCACACTGACACATTTTAGTATTTAACATTTGATCTAGAATAAAAAATAATAATACGTATTAACCAGTGTTGTTGTCGCTCATTGCTATATGGGTCTGATCAAGTGGTAACACGTGGGCACATTTCAACAGTCTGTCATGTAATCAGAGTAACTTATATGCATTTGTTT
>JAPQRP010000014.1:1556476-1580389 GCA_037367295.1 Apogon hyalosoma
ATTAGGAATCCCTCTTCAGTCATTGAACTCTATCCAGTATTGTTCCATTTTCCAAACCCACATGCCTCCTTCTGCATTGTGCGCTGTTCTGTCGAGGTCCAAACTGGAGGTTTCAGTAGAAAATCAAACACATCCAGGACACGACATGTTGAAACTGACAAGAATTTAATTTGGTTATTATTTCTTATTAACAATTAACCAAAAAAAAAAAAAATGTTTGTGTCTGTTTGATGCAGCCAAGCCTTCTGAAACACAAAAAAAGATTCTTATGCAAATATTTCAGGGTATTTCAGATTGTGTAAAATTTTAAGTGTCCGAAAACGTTTTTACACAACTGTATGTATGTATGTATGTATGTTTGCATGCATGCATGTGTGTGTATGTTTGTATGTATGTTCAGTCGTGGAAAAAAATCTTAGTCCACCCCTTGTTTTCTTCAATTTCTGGTTCATTTTACTGCCTGGTCCAACTAAAAGTCCAATTGTTTGGACAAATATAAATGATACCAACAAAAATAGCTCATAGTAGTTGAATTTCAGAGCTGATATCTATCCATTTTTCCATGTTTTGTTTTCTAATAACCAAAATCACTGAGCGAAAGGTCTAAAACACTGTTGCACCACAAGAGGGCGACAAACTACAAATTAATAATTACAAAAGGCGTTACTGAACTTTAATGTACAAGCAGAATACGTTTTTATTTGTGATTTTTTTTCAGTTTTAAACTTTCACTTTGTTTTTAAATTTTTTTTCTTATATAATTTTTTTTGTTTTGTTTTTGAAGTGTTTAAATTTGGGGGGAATTTGACATTTTTAAATGTGACATTTCCCAACAAAAAAAAAACAAAAAAACAAAATCAGGTGAAAATTTGTTTTTATATAGAATTAAATAAATCAATATCCTAACGTTTTCCCCATTTAAGTTTACTCAGTATTGTAGACTAAATGTTTTTGTACTAAAATTAAACAAATATATTACGAATAAATGCTTTAAATGCTTGATTCAACTATGTTTAGCCTACTTTAGGGCGTATATGCTGCATTTATTTAAGCATTCATTTCATGTAGTTGTATTTTTTGCAGCGTATACTCCCATCCAAACCCAACTCCATGTATATTTACTTGTTTTGTTTTTTTTGCAGTAAAGAGGTGTGGATCATGGACCCGGCCACAGATCTGTACTATTACTGGCTCTGCACCATCTCCATCCCAGTTTTCTACAACCTCATGCTCCTCGTGGCCAGGTCTTACATTCACACATTTCAATTTCTATTTTTTCAAGTATTGGCTTCATTTTCTTGATACTTTTGCCGCTTTTCTTTATTGTTAAGTTCATTTGATGACTAATCCTGCTGTCTTTTATTTTTCCCGCAGGGCTTGTTTCAATGAACTCCAGTCCCAAAATTCAACAATGTGGATGGTTCTGGATTACATTTCAGACGCCCTCTACTTTATTGACACCTTTGTACGAGCTCGGACAGGTCAGTGAAGGCAACGTTAGCGAAACTGTGAAAAACATGACATTCACGTTCAGTAAATTTTATTACTTTTGGGTCACTTTAGCCCGGATAAAGGAGGAGGTTTGGAATTGTGATATAAAAAAAAAAAAAAAAAAAAGAATTGACAGTATAGTTCATATGTAGCTCTAAACAAATTTCCGTGTTTTTATAATCACTTTTTGTTTGTCCTACATCGCTCATTACAATTATGCAAATCAGGTGATGACATCATTTAGCAACTTCTACGACAGACATTAGATACTTTTTTTTACTGAGCAGTTGGCAACACTGGTTAGAAATAGCTAAATTGGTTGCTAGGTGTTTAAAAAAAAAAAGTTGCTAGGGTAGTCTGAAAAGTTGCTAAATCTCGCAAAAAAAAAAAAAAAAAAAAAAAAATCGCTAAATTAGCATCAATGCTAAGGCTGATCACATATTTTCATGTGTCTACAGGTTTTCTGGAGCAAGGCTTGCTGGTGAAGGACGAGAAGATCCTGAAAGAAAAGTACATGAAGACGCGACAGTTCAGATTAGACGTTATATCCCTAATTCCCACAGATATCGTGTTCCTGAAAATCGGAGTAAATAACCCAGAGTGGAGGTTCAACCGCCTCTTTAGGTTGGCCAGACTTTTTGAGTTTTTCGACCGGACTGAAACTCGCACCAACTTCCCCAACATCTTCCGAATCGCTAATCTTGTGCTTTACATCATCATCATCATCCACTGGAATGCTTGTCTCTACTTCGCCATATCCAAAGTGCTTGGTTTTGGTTCCGATACTTGGGTTTATCCGGCCCTGAAGAGCCCCGAGTTCGCCCGTCTGGCTCGACAGTACATCTACTGCTTCTACTGGTCAACGCTGACCCTCACAACAATCGGAGAAACGCCACCGCCGGTCCGAGACATTGAGTATTTCTTCGTGGTCGTCGACTTCCTTACCGGCGTCCTCATCTTCGCTACCATTGTCGGTAACGTCGGTGCGATGATTTCCAACATGAACGCCGCTCGTGTGGAGTTCCAGGCCAAGATCGACTCCATCAAACAGTACATGCATTTTCGGAAGGTGACCAAAGACCTGGAGGCGAGGGTGGTCAAGTGGTTCGACTACCTCTGGACGGAAGAGAAAACCTGCGACGAGAAGCTGGTCTTGAAAAACCTCCCGGACAAGCTTAAAGCCGAGATCGCCATCAACGTCCACCTGGAGACGCTCCGGAAAGTCCGCATCTTCCAAGACTGCGAGGCGGGATTGCTCGTCGAGTTGGTGCTTAAACTTCAGCCGCAAGTTTTCAGTCCCGGGGATTATATTTGCAAGAAGGGCGACATCGGAAGGGAGATGTATATAATCAAAGAGGGGAAGCTAGCGGTGGTCGCAGATGATGGGGTGACGCAGTTCGTCGTCCTCAGCGACGGAGCGTACTTCGGGGAAATCAGCATCCTCGGGATCAAAGGCAGCAAAGCGGGAAACCGAAGAACGGCCAACATCCGAAGCGTCGGCTACTCTGACTTATTCGCCTTGTCCAAAGACGACCTAATGGAAGCGCTTATCGAGTATCCTGACGCTAAATACGCCCTGGAGGAGAAAGGGAGAGCGATCCTGATGAAAGACAACCTCATCGACGAATCGCTGGTCGCCGCTACAGACGCCAGAGACATGGAAAACAAAGTCAATCAGATCGAGACCAGTTTAGACGTCATGGCCGTCAAATTCCGCAAACTGTCCGAGCAGTACGAATCGTCTCAACGGAAGCTCAAGCAACGGCTCGCTAACATGTCCAACCAGGTCCGGACTCTCAGATAAACAACAAAAACCGTGTCCGTGAAACATCAACAGCTGCAAAATTAAAAAAAAAAAAAAAAAAAAAAAAAAACGGACTGAAATCAGAGAATTAAACCAAAAAACCTAATTATATCTGCACATGTCGATAAATAAACTGTATTAACATCTTAATTTATGTATTTTGTTCTTTGTAGCTTCTTAACCCTTTCATTCACGACATTACCACAGCGGACAGTTATTCAATTTTTAATTAAAGCTACGTTATTTGTAGTAATGACTCGGTATTTATGTTGACTTTACTGTGGGATAAATAAAAGTCTTATCTCATCCTGATATACTGTTTAATGAATCCAAAACATGCGATTACAAAGAAATTCTGTAATAACCCTAACCCCAGATATGGATGTTTATAAACTATATGGACAAAAATATTGGGACACACCCTGTTCCTGTTGATTTCAGATAAAAACATCAATATTTCCTTAAAGTTTCTTGGGAGACTTTTCTTCCTTAGTGAAGAAAGTAGATGGTTAGTTGTGGTAAAAAAAAAAATTATTATTTACAGTCAGAACACAAAAACTATTCTAGAAATTCGAGGTAGAACATTTAAAATCATAGCCATGGATTAAAAAAAAAAACAACAAAAAACTAAATGAATGTTGAGAGAAATTCAATAAATACAATCTCTAAGGCATTTTGAAAGCAAAGATCATTTAAACCAAACCAATGCAATATTTATCCAAATATAAACGTACATTATGACATTTGTCATTCTTTTGTATCCCAGACCTGTTAGAAAAAAAACACCTGAATTCAAACTAGCATCCCAATACTTTTGTCCATGTAGCGTACCTTTAGCCTATTTTAGGGCGTATAAGTTGTATTTATTTATATTTTTATTCCATCTAAATGTTGTTTTTGCAGTGTATACCCCTTCCAAACCCAACTCCGTGTATACATATTTATTTTTTAATTGGGTTTTAAATGTCTTCTTAGTCAGTTTTTAACTTTTTTTTTTTTAAATAAGGTTTTAAACTCCTTTTTCTTGGGTTTTAAACTTTTTTATTCTATCTGTAGTATGACCTCAAAAGACACACTACTACCAGTAACGATTTATAAGTTCATACATTTCAAAATCTTTACATCACGCTATGAGACAAACGGTATAAAACGCTGTCGTTGTACACCGTGAAATGTTCTTAATAAAAAAATTCTGCGTACTACTACATACATCGTGTGTCATGTACATCAAATCTGGTTTTCACCAAGGAACCCGTCGACTCAAATCAGAATTGCGAGGCGATACAAGTTGGAAAAAGCAGTCGTCTTTATTTAGCATGTTTTCACAACACTGAATACTTTAAGCCTTTCATCAGTTTGTATCTTTTAGAAAGTAACTGTTGAGTCAAACCAACTGATTAAAACTGCTTCCCTTTCCAAGATCAGGTTCAAACCCTTTCAGCTTTTACCTTCGACAGGCTTCAGAGCCCTTTCACATGTCCAGGTGAGCAGCATCTTCAGCATCAACAAAACAGAGGTACAAAGTCATGAGAAACAGCTGAAACCAGACCTGGGCGCAAAGCGTTTACCGCAACTTCCACAGAGTTCCGTATGACTGAGGTTTACTGCAGTGTAACAGCGCTAGCAGATTCCTATTCCGATAACTCGTACACTGTAGAGGTTCTCCAGCACAGTCCAGTGTTTGTGCAGACGTTCGTACAAACCCTGTTCAAAGTGACCCCAAGAAAAGAAAAGAAAAAAGCAATGGGAAAATATTCTAATACAGAGTTCCGCCCAGGTCTGACTGAAGCCGTGAAGTCGAGAAAGTAAGTGCAATGGGAAATAAAAACGAAAAACGAATGGCTCAGAGTGTTTTAGTGGCTTGTCGTGAGCGCCTTCTCACCCACAGTGATGCAGGAAGAGTCCTCTGGTACAACATGGATAGAACTCCTGGGTGATCATCGACACCTTCCACAGATTCACCGTTACCAAAAGCAAAGTTGCTGTGGTGGGATTCCACAAGGTTTACAACACGGACCTCTTTCTTTTCTTTTTTTTTCCAAATAATCTGGGTCTTGATAAAAATGGAATCGGGTCCAGTCGGTGATTCTGTCGCAGATGCACAACCTGAGGCTACATCCACACTAATACATTTTCATTTTATTCCCCTTAACGTCGGCTGTCGCGAATTTTAATCGAACCGTTTCCGTAACGGAATCAGCCGAGGTAGCGTATGTATACCCCCAACTCCTGCACCTTCTTTTTAATTTCCCTTGTAAATATGCTTTATTTGTTGCATATATATTTCTTCTATCTGTAGTATAGATTTAGGCTTTTTGTCTATTTCGGTATTTCTTAGTAGTTTCGTATATTGTCAGTATTTTTCAGTGTATATTTCAGTATAATTTTTGCACTTTAAGAATCGCCTGCTAAATTGAATTCCATTGTTCCTGTAACAGTGACAAGATTTATTCTATTCTTTTCTAAACCATTTCAGATATTTGAACTATCCTGAAAATAATTGTGTTGCTTCAATAAAACCATCTCCTAGAACACGAAAATCTGTTTTATTACTTTTTCATTACTATATGCCTGTTGTGGCATCTGCTGAAAGCAAACACTAAAATTATTTTTTTTAAATATAACTGTAAATACATTGAGGCAGTAACAGGTTAACCCCTTAATGCCTGAATTTATATACAAGTATATAAAAAAATAAATTGAGATTTTAGCTTTCAAGCTGATGCTAAATTAAGTGGAGATTTGACTATAGCATGCGAAATAGAATAACAGGTATTATTGGTTAATAGTAATAAAACTGATTATCCTGAATCAGGAGATACAGATTTATTGATAAAACTAAATTATTTTCATTGGGGGAAAACATACGCCATCTTGGCTAAACAGTCGACGCTAAGTTGTTAAATGGATTTATCTTTGGTTTTTGCTACGCATACATTTCATGTTATTTTTGTATTAAATTAATATGTTTTTCTATTAAGAGTGTACAATATATGGCACTTAAAAAAATGTTGTTACTTTTTATCTTAACTAAATAAATTTAACCTCCAGCCACGTTTTCTCCCAACCTTTACTTGTACGATGGTTTTTTTGTTGTTTTTTTTTAAAAGAACCTTATGTGTAATTCAGTATCCTTGTAATCATGGATCATGTGACTACAGTTTGACCAATCAGGGCGCAGTATATGTGCATGTTCGTCATTGTTTCTGTTTTTTTGTCCTCTCTTCCCACATTAAAACACAACCAACACAGTTTATTTTAAAATGAAAAAGACGTAGCATCATGTACTAGAATGTCCTGAAACAGACTCGGGTGTTAAATGTAATAAAATCTATGTGTTTTAAATCTGTATTCGTGTGGACGTAGCCTCATCTGTGACTGCACTTAAACACATCGTTCATTTACGAACTAAAACGTGGCTAAAAGCTCAGGGTACGATAGCGAGAGGGCGAGGAGACCGTTGCGATAATCGTTTGATTGAAATCGGGGGGAGGACGCTACGATTTATCAACTTTACAAGAATCAAAAGTCCAAAAACTCCAGTCCTCGGTTTAATATTTCAAAAGCAGAACGAGAAATTAACCTTAAACAACGTCGACTGTTTTATTTTCGCGATCTTTTTCCAATGCATGCTTTGGATTTTTGATTTCTGGGTGGAATTTTCCAACGATTCAAGGCAACCCGTCGGTTTTCGGTCGTTCCGGTGTAATACGAAAATTATTTAGTGTACGTCTGAGATTCAGTCATGCCCGTTTTTGAGTTAACCCTTCGGTATCCGGCCCAGACAGGTCCCTTTTAATCACCAATAGTGCATAATGTACACCGCTCCGTAATAGTGTCAAAAATGTTTTTCTTAGTTTGTTTTAAACTTTTTTGCATTTCATCAACTTAATCCATAAACAAAAACACCAAATATTCAATAATGGTCATTTTTTAACCCTTTAAATGTCATGTTTGTAATGTAAACAAACCATATTTTTGATGTAAATTTTTTTCTCCCAAATTGGATTACTTATTTTTTGATTTTTGCACCCTGGCATATGTCAGTGATTAACGGCAACATTTTGTGCTAGGTCGAATGTAAGTGCTAAAACGTGTCAATGCGCATTTTTTACTCACTTCGCAGAAGGGTGCTAGTGTAGTAATTTTCCATTGTTTATAATGTGGTGATTTTAGTGTCAGGGTCAGAATTTTAAAACTCATGCAAAAAATTTAACAACTTTTGAATTCTGACCTAAAACAAATTGTGAAAAATTATATGACGTTTTACAACATGAAGTGCAAAGTGTGCATAATATGCTCACCCAGATACCGGAAGGTTAACTCTAAACGTACGTCAATTAAAAACCTGTGCTGAGCGTTTGTGAAAGCATCAAAATTCTATAATTATTTGAACAAACAAGCACGATCATAAATGCAAGCGCTTCTTCAGTTCTTAAAGAGTGAAAACCAATTCCAACGAACATAAACGCGATGATTCAAACTATACAAAACGTCTGCCTGTTTGGTACGGGGATGATTTCAGCTCGGTTATTTCCAATTATCATCTAGTTTTACATCATACGGTCACTGACAGATGGTGGTTTTAATTCCAACAGTATGTCAAACCCAAATATGATCAGTCAGAACGGATGATCAGTTCAGATTTAAGGGAATCTAATAAAAATATAAAAAAATATATATAATAATAATGGATCAGGAAA
Source organism: Apogon hyalosoma (assembly GCA_037367295.1). NCBI lineage: Eukaryota > Metazoa > Chordata > Actinopteri > Kurtiformes > Apogonidae > Apogon > Apogon hyalosoma. The sequence continues at coordinate 1,564,475 of JAPQRP010000014.1, forward strand.
TATCCTGAGAACCTGGAACGTAAAAGTTTTGGCTTTTTTTTACATGAAATTACTGCCTTAATTGAAACAGTTTTTTAGACACAGTAAAGCTGTGAAACTGTTGTCCACTACAGACGACAAAAACGCACTGAAGATATGACTAATGAGTTGATTTGGCTGATTAATAAGTGCTGATTTATGCATTTATTACTTAGATTTACTGACATCCACTTCAGCAGTTCTCATGCAGCCTGAACCCAGTATTTGAGGCGACATAAATGACACCTTTAGTTCTTGGTGTGGACATCCCTTAATGCTAAACATTCCATCCAGGATGAAAAAACACAACTATAATGAAATAATGGTGGTTAGAAACACAGGCAGCCAATCAGGACAGATCTAAGTCAATTTCAAAGTCACTAATTTTACTTTTCTATTTATCATGTTCTCATTAATACAGAAATAAACAGATTAAGTAAACACAAATGTTGTACAGTGGAAGTGAAAACGCATTATTATCTGTTGGTATAAGCGAACAATAATGTGAACTTTGTGAGATTTTTGGCAAAAAAAATAAAATAAATATTTTAGACAATTACAAATTTACCACTAGAGGGCAGTAAATACTACACACTGAGGCTTGAGTGTACTTAGCATTCCTTTTGTGGCCTACGATGGGTAATAAAATATTCATTTGGAGCTTCTTTACATTTTTCTCACTGCACAGTTAATAAATCCTATTAAACCCTGTGTCCGGTGGGAATCATTTCAATGTAACACAAACCAATAGATTAGCCGACAGCAGAAACTTCATTCATTTAAACCAAGTTATGGTCAGAAAACAGTAAAGATAAGACAATATTTGTGATTATCTCTTCATAATGTGACCTTTATTTTTCGTTCAGTGAGTTTTATCAGTAGAAATAATCCTTGTACAGTTGGATCTGCTTAGTGTTAGCTTAGCGCTGTTAGCTTAGCACTGCAGAGTTTGTCTCATTGTTCTGTTATTAAATTGCTCCTGACATACGCTGGTCTCACACCGTTTTACAGATCTGACTATTTAGGTGCTCGTTTTAACAAAACGTAGATAATAACGAATCTGGTTTTGTCGAGGTTTTAGCTGATGTTCTGCTGGTGACGTGGATGTATAAGGATGGGTATGCCGTTACCATGGCAACAGATGGAACTGTGGCTGCCTCAGGTGCCAGGGGCAACTGACATCCTGACTGACTGATACTGGGTCTGTTTTCTTTGTTTTTTTTTTTTTACACGATCGTTTCCATTTAAAGCTGCGTATCAATTTCGTCACCAATTTTTTGTCAAATCTGTAAAACCCGAGTCACAGCCTAAGTATCACGAATCCGTAAAACTTTCCACGATTACTCAAATTTCCGAAAATGCCCGAGTGACCTACCGGCTCTGTAAACAAATGGACTGTTTTTGGTGGAGTACACTGCGAAATTGTTCAATGTGAGGGAAGCGATTGAGGTGAGTAATCACGGAAAGACTTACGGATTCGTGATACTTAGGCTGTGACTCAGGTTTTACAGATTTGATGAAAGACATATGCCGCTTTACTTCTCAATTGTAACGTCAGCAGATTAGGTATTAAAGCTTTGTCAGTGACCCTTACGGAAAAAAAAAAAATAAATAAAAGGCCTGGGGATGTTTTCTTAAGCAGGGTTTACAGTGCGCTATCTATTCATACAGGACGACATACACACAACACAAAGTGCTTAGTGGAGTTGAACCCATCAACTCTACTGGTTGGCACAAGAAGAGCTCTACGTCCATTAGCCACGCCGTCGAAAACATCATCAGTGACTGTTCTACATGTGTACGACCTCCAGGATGTGCACAATATGGTACTGCTGTTCCAACTGCACTGATATATAAATACTGCTTTTATTTAGAATCATCAACACAGGAAGACATGGAAATAAAATGTTTCAAACAATCATGGCAACCTGTGGCCAAAAAACAAACATTCTGAAAATGTCTAAGTGCACTTACACAGCTCTGACAAGATTTAAGTCTAACCTGTGGGGCCCCTCCCCCCAAAGAAAAAAAGGCCCAAAAACAAACAAGAGACAGCTATTCGATGTGCCATTTAGGACCAAATGACAGTCACTTTCCAAATGCTTACCTCAATCACAAATCGGTGGAAACGACAGTAACCGGATTCTGAGTGGAATGGTCGGCGAGAGCTCGTTCTCCAGTGGGAAAAGACGATACTTTGAAGGCAAGGCTACAATAAAACTCAAATTCAGAGTGTTGTGAGGGCTACTTATCACGTTGCTGTTCATTAAATCGGGTGTCTACTGACTTTGTAATGAATGCATCATCCCGAAACACGATAGTTTAATATTAAACCTCCCCATTCCGCTAAGGTAGAGAAGCTATCACAACAGGCAGACATGAAAAAGAACCAATTTTAACCCTAAAATAAATAAGAAGGAAAATGATCCTCTCTGTACATAGAAAAGAAGCAGATGAGGCTGCAGCACATTCACATGTATGTATGAGGGGATGGGCTTTGATCAATAGGTCTCTGTGCTTACACTGACTGATGTGGGATGATGCAGGCACAGTAGAATGACTTCTAGAGCGCTCTATCGGAACCATTTCTCCTGGTTTATTATTTGCTTTTGCTTGGTCTGGTAACACACTATGGCCTGTCTGTCGTCACCTGTTTGTTTTGTGTCTGATAAGGGAAGGGCGGTGGGCTTTCTGAGAAGGAGTCCGATTGCAGTGTGTTGGGAGCGGGGGGCTCAGAGCATGCCAAACCCTTTGGCATAGGTGATGGCTTTCAGCAGTCTCTCCCTCAGCTTCTCTTTGCTGCTGTACTCGGGAAGCAGCAGGACGTTAAAGCAAGTGTGAGACGTCGGTAACCTGTCGACACAACACAACGCCGATTACATCACACACGTACTGGTCGACTCAGCTTCACAAGCACAAAACTACACATTTTAAAACACTCTATGCACTAAGATTTATATTACATACTCCGTAAAGAACAGAGGAATTTGTTCCACTTTTGTCGTCGCTGATGTAGATCTGGAGTTGGTCTATGAGCGCCTTCAATGGCAGCTCACTGCCCCTAATGTGTGCTATGTACTGACGCTAATGCTAACTGCTAATGCTACATACTGTGTAAGTATGAGGATGGGTAAAATGCAGAATCTGAATTTCCTCACAGGGATAAAAAGGCAAGTTACCCGTAACTTTTAATGTACTCAATGCTAATGCTAAATACTATGTATGTAATAGGATGGGCAAAATGCAGAGAGCAAATTTCCTCACAGGGACAAAAAAGCAAGTTAGCCTTGCACCTTTAGTGTGCTAACTGCTAATGCTAGGTACTGTGTATGTATTAGGATGAGTAAAATGGACAAATGGAATTTCCCAATAGGGACATAGCGAGTTACACTGTTTCACAGATTTAGTTTAAAAAAAAAAAAGTCCTCTGCAAAGGACGTTCTATAAAATAATGTATGCTGTTCACAACCAAGGCAATTATTTAATGTAAAAAAGCTAAAACTTTTACTTTCCTGGATCCATTTTCCACCACAGGAACTTTAACTTTACCAGGAACTTTGTTGAGCTTCCACTGAAACTTTTCCTAGACCCTAAACTTTTCCTGAAAAAGTTTCTAAGGGACAGGACTTCTCAGATTCCCCAGAATTTTTGGGGGCAGGGCTGTGAGCTGAAGAAGGCTGATTGGTGGAACACACTTATAGCATCCCACAACTTACATTCGAGCCTTACTTGAATAAATTTCCAGGAACTCTGAGGTGGAAATGCAAACCACACAGATTACCAGGCATTTATTTACCTGCGTAAAAATGCCTGGTGATAAAAGTTCGTGGAAATGTTGGTGTAAAAGGTCATTAAAATATCTACCCTCTTTGACAGTGACCTATCTTTTTGGATTTTAACTGTTTTTCAGTGGAACAGGAAGTGCATGGGTGTCTCACCGGTCGGTGTCGGGGCCGTTCTTAGCGATGATCATCTTCAGTTTGCCCAGGCCCCCCACCGGGGCTCTGTCGGTGCCCGTGGTGAACTGCAGGAACAGACGTTTCTGCTCCTCACCAAATGAGTGCAACGTTTCCCAAAATTCCCTACGATGACAGAAACAAACATTCAACAAGTCAGTGTTTAAATGGAATTTACACAGAAGATACAGCATCAGATTTACGGGTCTGGGTAAATCATACTCTACAAAACTGAGCCCAAATTCACTAAATATGAGTCAATTCATTTTAAAGTTTTATGGCCTCATTTCACAGGTAATTATTGTTTTTGGTTTGGTTTTTTTGTTTGTCTGTTTGTCAGCAACTTTACGCAAAAACTACTGGACCAATTTCCATGAAATGTTCAGGAAAGGTGCCATGTGGTCCAGAATAGATCCCATTAAATTTTGGTAAATGTAAGTCAAAGGTCAAGGTCACCAAAAATGTCTTTGCATTGATAAGAGATAGGACAAATCAGGTAAAACATTTGCAAGGGGCGGGGTTTGTTGTGCCTGGGACCACCTGTTGTCTATAATTCTCACCATGTACAAGTGAAAGAAACAGGTTTTCCCACTTTAAGTTACAAACCCAGTGTGTAGTACTGTAGACCCGGCTCATTACCCATAATCCCTTCTGCCTTAAATCTGGACCAGATGATTGATACAAGAACCAAACCACAGCCTGTAACTGTAATTAAACAAACTATACAGCTCTAAGACACAAAAAGAGATGTAGTAAAACACAAAAAGATACAAAAAGAAACCTAGTAAATTAAACAAGACACAAAAAGAAACATGTTAAAACAAAGAAAAGACACAAAGTTTAAAAAAAAAAGCCAAAAAAGAAAAAAAAAAACAAAGAAACTGAAAAAAACAAAAACCTATATCAGTTATATTCCATGTTTTTTTCTTTACATATATGAAATTCAGGCTAATGCGGTACTTCCTTCCTCTATTCATTTGTCCTTTTCCCACATATTTTCTTACTTTATGATTCGAGAATCTCTGTTGTATCCTCCGTCGTATTCTGTCGTTTCTTCAAGTGCTAAAAAGTCCAGGTTCTGTAGTTTGTGAGAAACAGAAAACAGTAAAACAGCAGCTCATATTTAGACATTAGTACAGCCAAAGGTCTGTTTAGAAAGCTCACCCTGCTTCCACAGATCAGGAGCTCAATTTCCTCCGGCCGGAACAAGTATTTGAGCGGTGATTCGTTCGTTACCATGTGGAAGCCTCTCCTGAACGCCTTAAACTGCTTCTCCACACTTTTATTCAGCATGTACTCTGCATACTGAGCAACGAACTCCTGCACAAACACACAACACCAATAATTAATGTGAAAATCTAAAACAAAAAAACACAACAAAATCTCCTCAAAAACCTCAATTTGTTTTGGAGCACTGTTCAGTTTTAACTTCCTTTTAAGGTGTTTTTTCTTCATTGACCACATGATCCGACATAAACCAGGCTTATAACGTTTAAAAGGATGGAAAAGGTCAAAGGTCAAACTAGGTGCCCTCAAGTTAGTTAGTATATGAAACTTAAGTATCTAGTTCCCTTTGACCTCGAATACAGATGAAAATTCAGCCGTTGAACCATGATCTAAAAATTGTAGAAATACACAACCGCAATCATGAAGATTTTAAGGATTTATCGATAAAAGATTTTTCAAAGATTAAGATTCTGCAGCTATCAATTATTTTTGTAATCGATTAATCTATCAATTGTTTTTTTTTCCAATTTGATTAAATATGTATAAATAAAAATAAAAAAAATAGAAAAATGTGAGCAACTTGTCCTTTATTCCAGAACAAGCTGCAACAACAACAAAAAAAGTATATACAAAGAAATATTTATATAGAAATAACAACAATAACAGTATATATAAATAAATAAATAAATATAGACAAACAAATCAAATGACATCTACAAACAATGTGTCACTACAGTCTTCATTTGGATCCAACTTATTAACAACTGAACATGACACTAACATATAACTGGGATCCTGGCGTCAAGTGCGTCACAATAAGCGTCCGTGTGAAACAACAACAGTGGAACCAATGTTTAACAGCAGCGAAATAAAGGAAATGAAGCTTCAATTCAGGAAAATTGTAATCAAATATTTTCTTTTAATTGATTCAAGTAATCAATTAATCGTTACAGCTCTGCTTTGTATGACTTCTGTTTGAGTTGAGTGACACATAAAATCAACACAGAAAGTGTACATTGTACAAAACTAAGGCAAATCTTTGCTGGAGACAATGTGGACAAATTGGGGATCGCACGCACACAAGACACACATCTTTTGGGATTGTCCTAAACTGAGAGTGCTTTGGGAGGGGATCCAGGTAGAACTTTCTCACATTTTACAAATTAACATAGGTTGGGATCCACTCATCTTTATTTTTGGGGTGCTTCCTTGTGATTTTTTTTTGTGATTATTAATTCAAAAATTCTTGTATCGGTGGCAAAAAAGATGATAAGTGTCTTTGTGTGAGCCATTACCGCCTACTGTTGGTCAACGGAAAAAGCGACTCGGCATATATACAATGGAAAAAAAACAACAGCTTACACCTTACCATGGTGGTCTTATTTAAGAAGAGATGGAACCCATTAATTATTTACTTTGGACTGACTTTATAGGACATTAAGATGGTTTTGCAGCATATAGACATGCATACGTTTGGATTCATGAAGGTAAAAGGGTGTATTTCTGCACAATTACCAAACGTTGCTGTAAATGTATTTATTCTTCTTTTGTTCTCCATTTACTTTCTGATCCCTGACACCGTCATAAGAGCAGTGGTTCCCAACCTTTTTTTGCCTCATTTTAACATCACATATTTGGGCGACCCCAGGCATTTAAAACGGAGACATTTTTCTACTAAAACCAATTTGTTTTTGATCATGTAATAGTTTGCTATACTACGTTGCCAATTTAGACGACATTTAGGCTGTATAATGTATATAATGCACCTTTTTGGTGTCTGCTGCTCAGTTTCTCTTAGAGCTGTGTTAGTGGTCATATGATTGGGTCAATCAAGATATGCCTTCTCACATATTATATCCTGCATTTCATCTGAACTTGATTTTTATTAGGAAAAGTGTGTGGTGTTTTAATTATAATGAAATATAAATTGAATCATTAAAAATACTTTTATTAGTAATTTATTAATTTATTTTTAATCAATTACTAGAAATTTCAGGCTGCATAAGAATAAGCCACCACTTTGCCGAGAGGTTCTCTGTTCATGTGTGTTTTTTGTTTGCTTTGCCGTGTAACAAAAGAATCGAAAGCTTTTTACTAGAAAGGTTTTGTAAATGTACGTAAAAATGTAAAGCTTGAACTATTAATAAACATATTTGTAAAAAAAAGAAAATGCATGATATAGTAATTATGTGTAACATATTTTTGTTAACACAGACACATCACAATTATTCAGCCCCTCTATGATGATGTTTTTAAAGCTTTCTGACAGTTTTTTTATGGTGTAAATTGGAGCTGAAACATAATTAAGCCTTTGGGAAATCTATATATAATTTGGTTCATCTGTGATGCACAAATAAACCCCAACCATGATGGAAAGACAAAAGAGCTTAAACACAAGCTGAGAAAGGAGATTATTTCATGTATCAGTTAAAATTTTTTGTTTTGTTTTATTGTCATCATCTTCCGTATTAATGAAAACAGGTCAAAGAAAAAAAAGAAAAACGTGCTCGACAAACACTTTCCAGTTTTGTGAATAGCACACGGCTCCCACTTGGAAGCTTTATCTCCAGAACAAAACGGAATCTTTGAGTGCTTCTCGTGTAAAAACCTTTATGTGCTGCATCTAAGTTCTGTAACTCAGAGGTTGCACTAGACATGTTTATTAAAGGCTTGTAAAAATTCCATCATAACACGTTATTATCTGTCATTTTGAATTTTTAATGATAATGGGACATATTTAGTAGTATTTAATGTTCAAAAACATAACTAGCTGCTGCTGGCTGATAAACATTATTAGTGGCACTTGCTTGTCCATCCTCCACCGCGTCAGTCCCTCTTATTTCACAGCGTTTAACCATGCCATCACATTTACTGGGCTTTTTAAAATAACTAAGGAGACTCGGCTGTCTTGACATTTTACACTAGCAAAGTAGCATCTAATTTCAGCTAAAATCAGTTAAACAACAACACGAGACTTGACAATGAGAGATTAACATGCAGGGGGGTACTACAGCTGAACCAACGGTGAGTTATTTGAAAGGAGTAATAGTGTTATAGAGTCCTGCAAGGGTCCACTTTCCAAACCCGCACCTGCGTACATTAGACCCGCAACCCGACCCGACCCATGATTAAACACACTGTAACTCACTTTTAAGGGCTTTATTTCTGGCTAAAACACACACCATCAATAAATCTGTAATACGTGCTGCTCAATGGCGTCTTTGGCAGAGGTGAAACTCGCTTCACAATAAAACGAACCGGCTGTGGATCAACTACCCATCTGGTGCCTGACCCGGTGCAGGACTCTGCGGTGTTGTATTCAGCGTAGTGGTGAACGGTGGCGCTGTAGGGTTCTATACAGGTAGGATAGTGTAATGGACTGTTTGATGCCTTGTTAAGAGACAGACAGACCAGTGTTGTATGAAACCTTTCTATGGTAGATTACCCCCAGTAATCTCCTCGGCCTTCAAAATTTTCCATCATCTTTAAAAAAAAAATCTGTCAATGACCGAATATTTTTGGTTACGGCAAACTCTGCTGTAACCGTAGGGAAAAACCTGATGTTGGTCTTACCTTTCTGTTTTCATTTGTGACTGGAATCTTGTCCCCGTTTTCCCTTAAATCGTACATAAGTGGGTTCCCAAACAGATCTGTCTGGGAAATCTGGAAGGTGATCATCATGTCTTCTTCCACGCTGCCCTCATACTCCAAAAGTTCCTTGAGACTCTGGTATAGAACCTTTCCAACACACATGGCACGTTTAGCTCGGTAACTATTCTTCAATGCTAATAATGATCCTAAATCTGCTCAATAAACCACCGTTCTTACCGGGTTGGCGTCTGCTAAGTCCCTGAACGTTCCTTTCTTGCCCATCAGCTTCCTGTAGACGACCATGGGGAAGTGCACGTCCAGGATGCAGTTGTTGTAGATGGCCAAGCCCAGGACGATGCCGATCAGAGTGTACTGACCCTCATTCTCGAACGACGACGGGTTGAACCAGAACAGTTTGGTGCGTTCATCGTATGTGAACATGCCTGAAAGGGGAGACGATCCATTAAAGAAAGACGAGGAAAAATGACGATTAACAGGAAGTCCGATCCCTGAAACATGTTTACTTCAGTCATCAGCCTCTTTTAAAGCTCATGTTTTCAGGACAATCTAGTTTTGTTTTTTCTGTTTTTTTAAAGTTACTGTCATAAAAATACTACATTACACATAAAATATCTTAAAATGTCTTTACTGTAACACACATACACCATATGGACAAAAGTATGTGGACACACTGAATCCAGGTGTTTCTTTTCTAATACAAAACGTTTAAATTGTTATCTTTGTTTCCAAAATGCCTCAGAGATGGTTTTTACATAAACTTTAAGTAAATACTGATGTTTATAAACTATATGGACAAAAGTATTGGGACACATCATGTTTACAGCTGTAAGATGTCCTGTTCATGATAAAAAACCTCAATTTTTTTTTTTTTTAAGTTTAATGGGAGATTTTTCTTCCTCAGTGAAATGTGAAGAAAGTAGATGTTTAGTAGTGGTAGAAAATTATTATTTACAGTCAGAGCATGAAAAATATTTTAGAAATTTAGAGGTAGAATGTTTAAAATCATATCATAACGTCAAATCAACGTTGAGATAAATTAAGTATGCCTCAGCCATAACAGACATGCAACAGCTTTCTCCTACATCTTTTGTGCCTCATGTTTTGATATTAATATGATCATACGTGGACGTTCCATCAGACTAGCATGTCCAGTTCAGCCCAGTGAATTCAAACAACCGCAGCTGGAACAGAAAGCCACCGTTCAAGGGCTCGGCCAGTTGTAAATTTCCATTCCAGACATTTACTTCCTCCTTAGAAGTGATCTAAGTCAACAATTATATGTCAGGGTTCAGCTCAGTTCAACTTTTCTTTCACTTTTCAAAAGCTGCAGCTATTTCAGACTACGTTTGCAAACTCGAATATAGACGCCTTTTAGGCGGCGTGTGGATTAAATGGATTAAAAACACATGGTTTACATACTAATAAGTACATGAAATAAATAAAGAAGTATTTTAGAATCATTACATGTCACAGCCAAAGTGCAGATATTACACAGTTCCTCATTTCTCATTGATTATTATATGAGTGTAGCTGTTACTTTGGAAATTAATAAAGTTAGGAGGCAGTGAAAATGTGCATATTTGATGAAATTAATAGGTTTTTACTGTTTAATCTCCAACTTTTACTCCTTCTATATAACGCAGAAGTGTCTTACTGGAGTTCTGCTGTATGAATTACAAGTGTCTGAGAAAAACACGTGTCAAAAATGTCAGAAATAGTGCGATTCCCTGAACACTAATATTAATTAAATCTATCTGTTTCTTTCTCTAGTCTGGATTCCATGTCTCTAATGTGTGAATCCATTATCTCAAATTAAAATTCAAAATGTATCAGTGATTGCTGAGTGATACATTTTCAAGCTTTTATTGAATTTGCAAATTCTTGGGGGAACTGTATATTGACCAATACGTGCTCTGTGTTGCACGTCGCTGTTCTACTTCCGTCTTTAAATGTTGAACTGCAGTTCTTTTTTTCTACGTACTACTATGACTATTTTGTAAATTCAAGGTTCAAAGGTTTTTATTGTTAATTCACTGGATGTACAGAATATACAGAGAACTGAGATACTGTTTCTCTCTTACCTTGTTATTAAAAAGACATGCAATATTTAAAAAAAAAAAGAGGTAAAAATTGAATAAGAACAAATAGGTGGTACGAAGAATAAACTATAATAGAATTTAAAGTGTATATATGAATCTATTTACAATAGCTGTGGTAGTACAATAAATGTATTTATGTATTGTTTTAATTTTAGGATTATTAAAGTCTCATTTCTCAGCTTTTCCTTGGCATGAAATTAGCACAGATTCAGCTGCTGCAACAAAACGCACAGTAGAACCTCGCAGTGCAAGTTTAATTTGTCCCATGACAGAGCGCATTTTGCAATTTACTTGTTTTACAAATCCATTTTCCTCATTGAAATAAACTGAAACATAATAAATCCGTTCCAGCCCCTAAAAAACACCCCAAAATTATTCTTTAAAGGTTTTTAAAAACAAAAGTGCAGTCAGAAAAAAAATAATTATAAAAACACAATAAAAGAAATGAAAGATCGTAATTTTGCCTCAATGAGGTGAATGAAACGGCGCGAGTGGCGGCTGCTCTACTGAGCATGTGCGAGTTCAGGTTTCTACAAGTTAAATTTCAGACCTTTTTAAGACTACTTAGAAGAGAATTTAATACCTATTTCACAGTCATACCGGCAAAACTTCACAACTCCAAGAATTTAGGAAAATGTACTTATTTAGTCCAATGCCTTGATTCCCACCGTTCTGATTTGAACCGATTTCTTGCACGAGGTGTAGTGAACTTCCAACACGTTCCCCTCCACTTGTGTCAACCAGGCTAACGATCCTTTCTCCAACCAGGCATTATTAAATTTGCACTTCCTCATGCTTGCTTTTCACTTCCGCGATCATTTCTCACCAGGGCTGCAAAGTTAGCGATGATTGGTTCTTATTTCAATATAAATTGTCAGGTTGGAACGGGTGGAAGTGAGTCGACTTATGTTACTTTCTTTCTAGTTTGGACACATTTAAATACAATACAATGGAGAAATTTATGGCAACAACTGAAGACCTACCACATCCAATTTAATACCTTTTAAAGACTTTAAGGTATTAAATGCAGATTTATAAATTCGATTTTTAATACTTTTTAAGACTCTGTGGGAACCCTGATTTCAAGACAAAAATACTCACGACCTGTGACTCATAAAGCAAATTACTCGTACAATGGTGCCCCCGTCTTGCGATGTTCTACTGTATTAAGCGACTTTCTTACCGATATCTGGGTTGAAGATCTCCTCCACCACCAGCTGAAAAAACTCTTTGGAAACGCCTCCTTCATCGACACCTTGCTCTCCTTCGAACTCCACATACAGCTGCTTCTTCAAGTCTGCAGGATTCTCCATCGCTATCATTTCCAGCTGACAGTGACAGATGACATACAGTAGAATGTTTATTATCAAGTACTGAAAGGCTCAAATCTGACCAGATGTAACCAGTGAAAGAGCACTGACTTGTGGGTAGTGACTTACCCTGACCAGAGCATCATCGATGATGTGGTCTCGGCGGACCTTCAACCTCAGGTAGGGGTTGAGCTGCTGACCCTGCACCAGGCTGTAGAGAACAGTTATACGCCGCTCGCTGTACATGCGGATGCGGTTGTCGTAATACAGACCCAGGTTCTTGGTGACGGCGTTGAGGATGAAGGGACACGTCATAAAAGAGAACTTGTTTTCAGTTTCAACCTTAAAGAAAGTGTAGTCCTTGTCCATTTCCAACACCTCGTTCAGAGGCTCGTTGACGAACTCCTCGAAGGAGATGAGCGGCCGCCGGCAGTCGTTGGTGCGGATGCCTAACTCGATCTCCAGCGGGTCCACGCGGGGGCCTTTCTTGTTCCGCCGTTCCTCGCCCAGCAGCTCCTGCAGGGTGAGTTCGCTGGACTCGGGAATGGGCTCCTCGTCCTCCTCCTCGTTATGCTCCGTGTCGAGGTCGCCCCCCAACACGTTTGCATAGTAGACGACCTTCAAGCACTTGGTGGCCGCCACCACTGCGTCGTCGTCGTTGACCAGGTTGCGGCTGTTGAACTCGTTACTGATGACCTTGTAGGTAATGAGCTGCTGGAAGGTCTCCACCATGCGTCGGATCTGCTCGGTGCTGTAGTGCGACCACAGACGTGCCAGCTTGGCCTGAGCCGCCAGTGGGAGTTTGCTCATGGCCTTGCAGAACTGCGGCAGGGCAATCTCCAGGTACTCTGGGCTGTGAAGGTTGCTGTTTTCCATGACTATAACAAATAGATTCAGGTAGTTTGGGTCTCTTGAGTACACATTGTGGTACGTCAGGTCACACTCTACGTTGGGCGAGAGGTAGACCAGTGCATTCAGGAAGGCGGCTTCGATCTTCTCGTTTGACAGCAGACGCTCGTAGACTCGTCGCACGGCATCGATGTCTACCGAGACCTCATCTGGTGCCAGCTTTTGGACGTCGTTCTCCCCCGAGGAGCCCTCGCCGAGTCTTAGTGATGACGAGGACGCCGGGGAGTCCTCCTCCATCGCCGTGGCGGAGCACGCCGCCGCCTCCTTCTCGTCTTCATCCTTGTCTTCGTCTTTGCCTTGGAGGGACTTGAGCTCCTCCTTGGTGTGAGGTTTGGACCGCCGGAAGCTCTGCACCAGACCCTCAGCACTGGAGAACACCCGACCTATTACTCGAATAAGAGGGGAGTAATCTTCTTTCTCTCCGCAGATGTCCAAGATCTCGTACACCTTTTCTTCTGTCAGGTAACTTACATCTACACAAAGAATAAGATGTTAGGTCATTTAAAAAGAAAGCAAAAGAGATCAGCAATGAAAATAACAAATTTAAAACACACTGAAATCATACACTTGAAATAAGAGGGCATTTGTTTCTTTATAATGTATTCAGGAGTAGGGCTGCAACCAAAGACTATTTCTAGGGCTGGGCGATAAAATGATAACAATATAACAATATATATCGCGATCTAACTTTTCCTCGATAGAAATATGAGACATGCTTGATACAATTTAAAAGAATTAATTTGTCCATGTTTTGACACACATGAGAACAGCCAATCATAATTAAGCAGCTCCACACCAAACCAATCAGGTTAGAGCCACGTCAAGTTAGGTTGACGCACACAGCACAGGCGTTAGAGCAGCCGCAGCACACACGCTAATGTCTGGGCTACAGCGGTAAGTAATGAGTGTTCTCTCGGGAGAAAATATGACCGAGAACTCAGGCAACTGGGTTACTGAAAAGTAAGGTGGGAACAGTTTTGGTTCTGGCGTACAACAGAGGCTTAGAAGCTGGGAGTCGGACGGTCAAAGCATGTTCTTTCACTTTTCAGTTTATGCCAGTTATGGCACGGAGGCACAGAGAGATTAACAGATGCGTGGGCGGGAGGGGGCGATGTCTTCACAACTAACTTATGAGTAACGGAAAATTTAAGCTTGACCAAAAATACTGTTTTGATTTATATCATGATACATATCGATATTATCTGATATGAAAAAAATTATCATGATATGATTTTTCCCATATCACCCAGCCCTAACTATATCAATAGTGGAATAGTGAGATTACAAAATGAAAATAAGGCTCTTATATATATTTACTGCAGCAAAAAAATACATTTTCTTTCCTTTCACACTGGTGCACAACAATCAGAATGCATGTTAAACAAGTATTCAGTTCCATATTCAACAAATATGGCAGCAGCAATGAAATTTTTTTTCCCTTAAACAAAAGTGTATTTTGTACGTAACAGCTACAATGCTTTAGCAAATTTGTTAAACAAATAACTAAGCACTCAAGAGTTACAAACGGCAATAAAATAAACATTTTTCCATAAACAAAGGTGCATAACATCACAAACAACCTGTCGACTATTAAAGTTGCTGTCGACTAATTTTGCTGTTGACCCTTTGTCAACTACTTGTTGCAGCCCGACGTACGAGGACCTAATCACAGACATGCAACAGAATCACTATTGTTGTGTCCATAATGTATAACAACATGAAAGTCAGACTAGTTCATGCTGCTGAGACATTTGACCAATTATCTGTATCAGGAGACATTGACTACATCTCCTAAATTTTTTTGTTTGGCGTTCAGTTCCACATTTACTGATTAAGTACTGAGAGTCTGATGTTCATTGATTCAAACTTATTTATTTAGGGATTTACTATTTTGGTGTATATGAAGTTCAGCAATTATCTGGTTTCTAAGTGAAAAGCAGTTTATTTTTAGGCTTGCAAATGTCGGTAAGGGAGCTGCTCACAATGTTACACCACGTCTCACGTCTGAAAATGAACTTCCTCCTCTTTTTTCTTTATACTGTGGGTTGTGAATAATGTGACTTTAGCCCCTAAACCTCCCTGCATTTCCACTGAAATTACCTAGGTTAAAAAAAAAAACTTAAAAAAAAAAGGAAAAATAATAATAATTTCTGCCTCAACCCCAAATCCTGAAAAACATTCCTAGTAGGGTGGCTGGACTTTTTGATTCCCCAGAATTCTCGAAGGCAAAAATGCGCTCAAAAGAGCCTAGATCTCATTGAACGTATTTGCCAAATATAGTCAAAAGAAATTCAGCTGAACTTTGAGTCAGCACTGGAAATGAGCCTGATCTGAATAAATTACCCAGAACTTTGAGGTGGACATGCAAACTATACAGATTATAAAGAAGTCTTTAATCCAGGAAAATAAATTCCTGGAAATGACAATGGAAAAGAGGCTTTTGCTGACTAAAGTTATCCCCTTCGCTACGATGCCCAGAACAGATAAACTTCAACCCTTAAAAGACCTAGAACTGTTTTTGTGGTGACATCAAAGGGATTTATCACCATTAATTTATTCATTTTATCATCCTTATTTTCTTATGAAAATTAGGTATTTTCCGATATATTTAATTTACCGATCATGTAGATGTTCATAAATCTCAGTAAATTCAAAGGTTACTTCAAGAAAACACTGAAGAAAAGTTAATTTTTCAGTAACAAACAACTGTCTCCATCCACTGTCATTGATCCAACTCCATGGGTTTTACTGCTGAATCAATGTTGCAGAAGATGACGGTGTTTC